>CAIGQQ010031933.1:3234409-3258309 GCA_903798035.1 Danio albolineatus
TATATATATATATATATATATATATATATATATATATATAAGAATGACTGATGACATCTTGTGTGAAGTATGAGCTAGCGATAACATATGATGATGTCTACATGTGTAATAGCGGTGTCTTATTTTTTTTAGAGATTTTTTTCATGCCTACCCCTTCACACTCTGTTTCAATGGCCAAGGGGAAGGCTCTGGGTAGGTGTGGAGGTAGGAGTAAAATATAATGGAAATTGGGCCTAAATCCAGAAGATCAGTGCCAACATCTCTAAGACATTTGGAGGGACACAAGGCACTTACCTGCAAAGATACATTATTGTAAAAGAATTTAGGCAATGCTAACATAATATGACTTCTAAACTATAACTTTATCATAGTTAAACTACGTACTAACAAATTAATCTTGATTTATGGAAGACAACTTCAAAAGTAAAAAGGGATTAATAAATAAATGAATTAATTAAAATAATTTTAAAAATCAGAAACTTTTAGTATGACAATATGTACACAGCTATAAATAGTTGCTATTGTTATTGGAAGGGGTTTTCATCCTAACTATCTCTGACAGGAATGCTCCAAATTTCAATTTCTTTAGAAACAAACAAGTTTCTACTTGCGCGACGTCACTAAAGAAACTTCAGCATAAACTATGACAATAATCTCCTCAGGCAATGATTAAATGCTTTATTCAGTGCTAAATGCTATTGAATAACATAAATTACATTTATTGCCAAACTACTGGACGTTTACCTCAGATCCTAAAAATTTAATTAATTATAGCAAATGGTTTGAAAATGAATGCAAATGAGTCAGTAACCTATATACTGATATAACCTATAAGATGTTTAAAATGTATTCATTTTATTATTACTTAGCATTTCATTTGGAGTGCAGAGAATGGTATTTAAATATTTCTTTAATCGAGTTTGGTGCAGACCGCCTAAATGCTTGTCGTTAAAATACTGTTGCATAGTTAGGACACATGGTGTTAGGATCATTGAGAGCCTGCAATTATTCTTCAAGTTCATGTAAAACAAAGCTTCACTAATTTCCCAGAACTCCTGTTCTGAAGAAGAATTTTATAAAATGCCCCAGTTCACTTTACTATCATTTGCTTACACATCCTGCACTCACTTGTAAAAAAATAACAAAAAAGGTAACACTTTATTTTGATGGTCCATTTGAATATTAGTAGACGTTTAGTCTACTTTTAGTAGATTAGTAGATGTTTAGTGGTGTTTATACAGATATTCAACAGACATTTACCTGACTATGAAAAACTTTGCAAGTACATGCTAACTTACACTAACCCTACCCCCAACCCCAACCCTAACAGTCTACTTATAATCTAATAAGAATTAGTTGCAATGTAACTTAAATTCAACAAAGGAACCATAAAAAATAGTGTGACCAAAAAAAATTAATAAATAAAAAAATTCATGGAGTTTTCATGCTCTTCCTGTCTGTCTGGGTTTCCTCTGTAAGCTCTGGTTTCCCCCAGAAAAAGACATGCAGATTAGGTGAATATTAGCAATTTTGTTTTTATTTAATCTACAGCATTCTACATTTATTCATTCATTCATTTTCTTGTCGGCTTAGTCCCTTTATTAATCCGGGGTCATTCATTCATTCATTTTCTTTTCGGCTTAGTCCCTTTATTAATCCGGGGTCGCCACAGCGGAATGAACCACCAACTTATCCAGCATTTGTTTTACGCAGCGGATGCCCTTCCAGCCACAACCCATCTCTGGGAAACACACACATACACTATGGACAATTTAGCTTACCTAATTCACCTGTACCGCATGTCTTTGGACTGTGGGGGAAACCGGAGCACCCGGAGGAAACCCACGCAACCACGGGGAGAACATGCAAACTCCACACAGAAATGCCAACTGGCCCAGCCGGGGATCGAACCAGCGACCTTCTTGCTGTGAGGCGAACGTGCTAACCACTCGGCCACCGTGGCGCCCTAATCCGCCACAGCGGAATCAACCGCCAACTTATCCAGCATATTTTTTACGCAGCGGATGCCCTTCCAGCTGCAACCCATCTCTGGGAAATCTACAGCATTCTTATGCATCCTAAAATCAAAATGAAACACCCATTATAAGAAGAGACCACAACAACAGCGAATGAGTCAACATTTTTTTTTAATCATTGTCATAGAATACTTTTTACATTTTCACAAGCTAAGGAGAAATGTGACAGATTATGGGGGAAGTCTTTGTGTTTGCTTTGTAAAAGCTCTGGAGCAATAAGATGCGAATGTAGAGAAATATAGCTTTTACAGTGTGGGATTCTTACTGTCCCGCTCCCAGCTGAAACACACAGACACTCTGTGTTGTGTTCGAAGCCCAAAACACTCGACCATCACAGAATGGCTGTGCAGAATCCACAATATGCTGCGTCCTATAACCTTTATTGCATTTCCATCACTCATGCTTGTATTTTTTTTTTCTTTTTAAATGTTCATACTTTTTAAAGTTCCCTTTCTGCTTTTTGGCAAAAAAGACAACATTACAATAAATAAACCCATAATGCAAAAAGATACAAAAATAAGAGATTTCTTTTCCTTTCTTTTTTGGATTACCATAAAACAGTAACATAGTGTTATAGCAAATAAATGGCTGTTGTACATTTCCTTCATGTGGGATATTACAGGACAGCAATTATTACATGTGTAAGTCTTTGTACTGTAATCTCTAAACAAAAATATATACTGTGTATATGTATTTATAGTTACTGAAAAAAGCAATAAATCCTCATCCAATATGATAACACGTACATTGTACAACCAGATCCCAATTCAAATATAGCAGGCTCTATAGACATAGTTCATGTAGAAGTGTGTGTGTGTGTATATATAATGTGTGTGTTTTATGTAGCACTTAAAATGTCCTGTAAATAACATGGAGTACAACAATACATTATTATTATTTTTTCTTTTGTTCAAAATGCCACATGAACCAAAGCAGCATGTCATAGACTCTTTAAACATGTACCGCTGAGGTGGTTAAACTGCACATGCCTCATACTGACATATATAAGACTTCTGGGTATTTAAAAAAATTAAATAAAAGAATTCTCACTGATTCAAAGTAATTGTGATGCAGGATCACTTATACTTACTCTTCCAGTAACTTCTTTATAGACATACGGTACAACAAAAGAACTGCCGACATGACTAGTTTGCATGTTAAGGGCGAAGTATGAAAATCCCTGTCAAAGCAACATCAGAAAGGCAATATACACTCAATAGATACGCAGATACTGGTTGATTTAGCCTGGTGAGAGATGATGTGCAATTTACAGATACTTGAAACTGTTACTTGAGTTATCGTCTGCTTACATGACAAATGCTGCTTGCTGGCTTCATTTCATGATTACTATGCAAACACCATTATTACTGACATACTGTACCCTGCCATTCAAACCCTTAAACTCATCCGTATGTTCACACAAACAGCAGTGCACATTCACACACGCAACCACACCATGAAAAACAAGAGCACAATTGTCAGACTCCTTGCGTTTTCTGACAGGCTGTTGGTCATCCAGAAACTCTTCCTTAGTATACTCTCCTCTAATATCTTCTCACACTTTCTCCGACTAAATGTTTTGAAAACATTTTTTGATATGTTTGACCTACGGATGGGCCAATGAAGCGATATAAAAATTAAAAATACACAAGAGAAGCACAATCAGTGAGAATCCATTTTCACCAAAACATGAACCAAAAAACAAAACAAAGCAAATGTCTGTCGAAATGATCTCTCGTTCTACATTGTCTTAGGCTATCTTTTGCTGTGTTTTCGTGTACCACTGACAACACACTGTATTGTCGAGTACAAATACGCACAGATGAGAATAATCTCTACTGCTGTGACAGGAGTCCTTATGGTTTCAGGCCCTCAAAACACCAGCTCTTGTGTAGACGGCACAACATCACATGGGAATGCCAAGGCTCTCTCGCGTTTTATTCACGTTTCATCTTCCGACGTAAAATCAGGACGGAAGAAACAGAAACTCGAGTACACAAGAACACTTTGCTTCGTTGCATCAACAACATCAAGGAAAACTCTTTAAAAAAAACAGAACATTGAGAGTGAGGAGGGGAAGGACTAACAGAGAGAAATAGAGAGAGTACTGAGTACAACAGATTGACCAGGAACAGCGATTGACTTTGTACAAATTGTGTCTGTCCTTGTTTTATGTTCTTAGGTGGCTACAACATCGCTGCGGTGAAGATGCAATGTAAGGAGGTAGCCAGTAGGAGCAGCAGAGAGCTAAGGCCTGATAGAGTCGCCTGCCGAGGGGACGAATTTTTGGAGATGGCATTGGAGGAGCTGGGATCATCGATCTGTGGATCCTGGAGAAATGGGAACAGGTCAGAAAGTGGATAAGCTTCTCGTTTCTAATTGCACATCGAAAGCATTTATGAAAGCAGCCTTGGCTTTTTGAAAGGTGACATTTATAATTAGCAGGCAAAAAACAAATCTGTTACATTTCCAAAGCTTTGGTAAACAAGACGTATACACTTAAATTTATTTGTGAGGTTAAAACATATAATAATAAAGAAAAAAAAGAAAAAAGTATACATCTACTGTTTGTATATACTGTAAAAAAAAAAAATCTGCAGTATTACGGTTTATTTCCGGCAGCTGGGGTGTGGGAAAAAACATAAAATAATGGCTGTTAAATTACAGAAATTTACCTTAAAATAACGGTGAAATGAAGTTACCGGCCACCTGGCCACCCGGATGAAGGAGGCAGAGAACAGATGCAGTTTTTAATAATTTTAATAAGCAAATAAAACAAACGGACGGCAACTCCTCACGGAGACTGCCGTCAAAGTGAAAGCTAAAGTAAAACAATATGCCCGGGCCCGGTCCTTTCTTGTCCTCGTCTTATAATCCAGAGCTCCTTCTGTGGGACTCGAGGCAGCTGTGCAGATGAAAAGCACCTGTGGCGGGCCTCGTTTTGTTCCCACAGGCTCTTGGCCAAGCCCCCTTGCCACAAACGCATATTAAATTACAGAAATTTAAATTTAAGGAAATTTCTGTAAT
Source organism: Danio albolineatus (assembly GCA_903798035.1). NCBI lineage: Eukaryota > Metazoa > Chordata > Actinopteri > Cypriniformes > Danionidae > Danio > Danio albolineatus. Next base: position 3,239,473 of record CAIGQQ010031933.1, read on the forward strand.
TTAATATCTGTTATTTTACAATAAATTTCTGTAATTTAATATCTGTTATTTTACAATAAATTTCTGTAATTTAACAGCCGTTATTTTTTATCGAGCACCCCAGCTGCTGAAAATAAATTGTAAAATTACGTTTTTGTTTTTTTTACAGCGTATGCAACATTTCTCCAGTGTTTTGAGTATATATTGTGAAAGTAATTAAAAAAAGAAAAAAACTTGCATAACGTTTTATTTCTGAAACCAAATGTAATTTTAGATAATAGACAAGAAACTAAAATGATTTTTGTACATGTTGTTGTATGCCCATATAACTTATTTCTACATTAGATTGTATGCTATTGTGAGTGTTTTTGTGTTTTGTTTACAATAGTAGAAAAAATTGAATATTCTCAACAATATTTGCAAAAAAAAAAAAAAAATTATTTCAACTGAGAATGAAGGAAAAGACCAAGCAATTGCTTATTACAACTACAACATCATAAAACTAATATTAGATTCAAGACAAATAATAAATAAATGCATATATGTAAAAATCTATAGTGTGTGAAACTATTATTTAAACATGGATGATATAAAAAAAGCATAGTTTGCCGGTGTTATCTAAGCTGTTCCTCCACCCCCTGGAGGATCGTCCTTATGTAAGTTTTATGTTTTTAATTAGCATGGATTTGGGAAAAACTTGTCACTCCATTTATTATGTTTATTTCCTGAATGATGCACGATAGCTCAGTCTCAAGTTACTCTGTTGTTTGGGAATTGCACCCCTGAATGATTGATTTGAGTTTGACCTTGAAACTAGCTCATTGTTGAACAATTTCTTATAGGGGTGCCAATAACTGTGACCACATTTTTTTAAAGCCTTTGTGTTTTTGATAAAACTGTGCTGTGTTTGTAATTGTTTGACTTTCAAATATATTTGTCATAGCCTTCTTGGCTCATATTTACCAAGGGTGCCAATAACTGCCAACAACTGATGAAGGACACTGCATATTTACCAGTAGTTTTTATTCTGCATATTTACCAAGAGTTTGGCAGATAAGTCTGAGAGTTCGTCAAAAGTTGACCTTTTTCATTTACATTTTAACTTGAGCTTTTGTAGCGGGAATCATTTGCACATGTGCTTCAAGGCTTTTGCTGTAATGTGTTTTTTTTTTTCTTGAAGAAAACAAAAAAATTGGACTTTCACATCTGCTAATGTCCTGAAATGCTCTAAAAGTGTCTTTTTTGAGCTGTAAAAAACATTCCCAATTGATTCAAATAATTAAAACCATTATTACCGCGTTACACCTACTGTAACATGGCTGTTTGATTTAAAAAAGGCTCTTTGGAAATGATTTGCTTTAAAGAAGTCCTCGTTTTTAGAGCTGTTTGGACCTGCCTCTGCAACCCTAAATGTCATTCTAGCATATAATGCAGCTTTTATTATGTATAATGACATTTAGTGAACTTTAAAAAGCAAAAGATAAGCAACGCTCACATTTCGCTGTTGCCCACTGCAAAGATCATGTGCAGACGGGGCAAGAAGGGCCCTCTAGTTTCAGGTCAGAGTTCAGATGAAAGGGGCCAATGTGATGTGAGATAACTGCTTTTTCTTTGTTTTCTTTCATTACGATTCATAATTTTACTAACACTTGACATATAGGAGATATCAGAAACATCTGGTTTGTAACGTAAATGTTGTCCTGGAATTACAATTAGTATGTTAGTGTACTCACCACACATAACACATCTATTGTGTTGTTTGTCTTCTTCTTCTGAGCCTAGAAAAGTAAAGAGAAAGATCTATTAAATCAGCTGGATCTAAATGAAATAATAGCCTCTTGAACCAAGAATGCTCTTGACAAACATCATTTTACGTCATGGTACATTGCTGCAGGAGGATCCACACTATAATCAATAGCAAAACACTCAGACTGCTGTTTATACTGTCGCTGCAATCTAATAGCATTTAATCGCATTGTATTAATATTGTGCTTCATGAACACTACTGACAATATTAAAATCTATTGTGATGCTGTCTTCACACAGGGTTTGAGTTTAATTACAGAGGAGTAAATGCAAAGTCAAGTTGTTATTAATATTAATAGTGGCTGTGGGTCATTGCAAGAATCTTATTTTGAGAACTGAGTTCACAGTAGTGCTCATGAAACATTTGTAACTTTTAGTTTCATGTGTTTGATTGTGAATAAAAAAATGTCAAAGTAGTACATGAAGACTATTTTGCCCCAAATTTAATGCGTTTCCTTTTAATTATTTGTGAATATAAGTAGAGAACATATATTTTACTCCGCTTTCTTCTAGGCAGCGACTTGCTTTTGTATACATATTTATGGTTATAATGAAATTTAAAGAAATATATATAATCAAACAAAAATATTGAATTATATACAGTTAATTGAATGATAATTATCGCATAATTACATTTTAATATATTTCTCACAAATTATTTATTTTTCTTCAGTTTAGTCCCTTTTTTATCAGGTGTCACCACAGCGGAATCAATCGCTTACTATTCCGGCATATGTTTTATACAGCGAATGCCCTTTCAGCCACAACCAAGTACTGGAAAACACCCATAACCTCTCATATTTACACACAGACTCTTACACTACAGCCAAACTAGTTCATCCAATTCACTTAGAGCATGTTTTTGGACTGTGGAGAAAACCAGAGTACCTAGAGGAAATCCACGCAAACACAGGGAGAACATTCAAACTCCACACAGAAATTCCAACTGGCCTGGTCGGAACTCGAACCAGTTACCTTCTTGCAATAAGGCGAAATCAAAAAATATTTAGCTTTTTATTAACTTTTTTATTAATTTTATTAACGCTTTACTTGAAGGGGGTGTTCATAATATTGTCATGAAACCTTTATGATATGAATGATATTTAATGCACACTTGTGACCACTGTCAACAAGTGCCATCAGCTCAGTTACAGTATGTCATTTTATATGCAAAGATGACTTCGTTTGAGATGTCTTGTTATGACAACTTGACATTACCAACAGAACAAATTGTGTTAGTGTTTTTGTCATAACAACTGGATATTATCAAGACAACACAACTTGTCATAAATCTGTAATAAACATCATTGGCATGAACCCATTGTAAATTTTATAATAGCATCATTAATTTTTAAATTGACCTCACCTACAGCCATACCAACTGAATTTGTCATAAAATGAAACTAAATACTATTAACTGTGTTATAAAAAAATTAAAAAATCCGCTGACAAAAAGTGACCAGAAAAAAAAAACTAAAAAAATCATGACACAATTATAACTGCCTCATGACAATTATGTGAATGACAGATTTATGACAAGTTAAGTTGCCTTGATAATATCAAATTGCCATGACAGAAACACCAAAATGTATGATGTATTAGTTTGTGTCAAGTTATCATAACAAAGACATTTTGAACACTTTTTTATAAAGTAAAGCGTTAGTTTGCCTTCTCTAGTAGGCTGTACAATACTACAGTAAATTAAGTTCATCAAGTAGTAAACTATTGGACTATTGGAGTTGTCTTATGGTAAGCATGCATACAATAAGTTTTAGTACGGATTTCACATCCTTAAGTGTGTGCGCTTGTTGTATAGGTATGTGTGTCCGAGGAAGTGTGAAGCAGTGGTGATATAAGAGACCTGGTGACAAGTATAATGAATGGATTCCTGTGTGTTGGCGGTTTGGTGTCCTCATGAAACTAGCCGACTTGAATCTAAGCCAGAACCCAGCATGATAAAGCAGTGCCTCGGCCGGCATGAAACATTATAAACAACCGCATCTACAAACCAGCGAAAAGAAATATCAATGATTAATTTCTCCCAGAGCGGCCCTAGCACCCTTTAAACAGTTTCGAAATTGAAGACATAAACCAGCAAAACAACAAGTGCAAGAAAAACTAGCTGGATAATTGTTCTCTGTACACGTCAAGTGCTGTTTTAATTACATTGAAGCAAAAATGTTCCCGAAGTGCAAGATATGGCACACTAATAGCAAAAAAAAAAAAGAATAAGAAAAGGAAAAAGTCATAAAACTGGCCCTTAATCTCACTGACAGCATACTAAGCAGAGGGTTTCTCGTATATTTTGTATATTTTATTACATGTTTTGAGCCCAGAGATCTTTCTCGTACGGCTTTCAATAATTTAGCAAATATGCCCAACACTTGTATTCTGACACACTTTTACACAAGACGAGGTATTACCATATGTCTCTGTGTTTTGAAGGAGATAATGCACATCTGGTTCTGTCGTTTTACCCTCGTGAAAACATGCGGCGTCAAACCCTTTCTACCAAATCACAAAATGGGGATTGCAAGCAATATGGCAGGTTTTAAACATCTCAGTTCCAAACAACAATTAGATCTACAACAGAGGCATTGGCATGCAGGAGTCGTCTCGCTAGTTTTCCTGGAGGTCAGCTGTGTGTTATGCGATCATTTGTACCCGATGAAGAAAGACTGACAGATATATCCCATGAGTCTGTGCTCCCCGTCTCTGTTCTTCTCCTCATTTTCACATGGACAGCTGCTCCCCCTCTGAGGACTATACGTTTAGCAGCGAGGCTAATACAAAAACATGTAAACTCATTAACTTCGCTCACAAAACCACTTTCTCCTGCTGCTGCTGTGCTGCTCTCTGTTGGAGTGTGAGTTTGTGTGTGTGTGCAGCCCTGTGACTGTGATTATATATTAGCATTGGCTCTAATTAAAAGAGAAATGGCTTATATGACCAACACTGACAGTCATTGTTCATTTGTGTGCAGCTTCTCAGTACATTTATGCATTTGGCAATCTTCTTTATCAAAGTGACTTGCATTGCATTCAAGGTTTACTTTTTTTTTTTCATGCTTTCCCTGGGAATTCAAGCCATGGCCTTGGTGTTGTTAATGTAATGTTTTGTTTGAGACACAAGAATACTTTCTTTACAAGATTTTTAGTCAAAATACAATAAAACTAATGTTGTTGGCATCAAACAATGTTTAAAAATTAAATTCAAGCCTGAATGTCGTGAATATTATTTGGATTGTGAATATTTAGTTTGAAGAGTTACAGATTAGTGTCAACTATAAAATTAAAGTCATTTTATTAAAATGAACCTCCTATGTTTTTTTTGGAAAAATGAAAATCTGGAAACCATGTCCGATATGAGCACACTATATATTAGGAAGCAGATAACTATTCATTCATTTTCTTTTCGGCTTAATCCCTTTGTTAATCTGCGGTCGCCACAGCGTAATGAACCGCCAATTTATCCAGCATTTGTTTTACGCAGCGGATGCCCCTCCAGCTGCAACTCATCACTGGGAAACATGCATACACACTCATTCACACACATGGACAATTTTAGCTTACCCAATTCACCTATACCACATGTCATACCACATGGGAGCACCCGGAGAAAACCCACGCGAACACGAGAACATGTCAACTCCACACAGAAATGCCAACTGACCCAGCCGAGGCTCAAACCAGCGACCTTCTTGCTGTGAGACAATTGTGTTACTCACTGCACCATCTTGTCGCCCTAATTACTCATATATATTAAACATTAAATAAATAAATAAAAAAAGATAAATAAAATTCTGGGCGCCACGGTGGCCTAGTGGGTAGCACGTTCGCCTCACAGCAAGGTCGCTGGTTCGATCCCCGGCTGGGCCAGTTGGCATTTCTGTGTGGAGTTTGCATGTTCTCCCCGTGGTTGCGTGGGTTTCCTCCGGGTGCTCCGGTTTCCCCCACAGTCCAAAGACATGCGGTACAGGTGAATTGGGTAAGCTAAATTGTCCGTAGTGTATGAGTGTGAATGATAATGTATGGATGTTTCCCAGAGATGGGTTGTGGCTGGAAGGGCATCCGCTGCGTGAAACAAATGCTGGAGAAGTTGGTGGTTCATTCCGCTGTGGCGACCCCAGATTAATAAAGAGACTAAGCCAAAAAGAAAATGAATGAATGAATAAATAAAATTCTGCGAACCCCAGATTTTGTCGTAACATTATATTTTTTTTAAAGTTCAATTCTTGCCAATAACAAACCATTAACTATGACTTTTGCTTCAGTAAACTCATCATAATTCACTGCTTAATCAGGGAGTAGTTTGGTTGGGTATTAAGTAGGATTTAATATGTAAATTGAGATCATGCAGTAATTGTCATCTATTGTATAAGTTCTAATAAACATCCATAAATATGTATATGAATAAGTAACATGTTAATAGTGACAACTGGTCCCTATACTGAAGTGTTACTGATTATATAATAAAACTTTAACTGCATAAAGCAATGACTTTGTTTGGCTTCAATGTAGAGGCATTTTTGTTGTTTCAGATAACAATAGAGTTAGTATAGTGCACAAATCATCTTTTGCCATTAAAAATGCTGTTTAAAATAACTAAATACACAGAACAATCAGAGATAGAAAGGCATGTGCAGTTATTTTTGCTGGCAAAGTTTTGCATATCCATTTTGTAGCGCATTCTTTTTCAGACACAATTTCTTTTAGGAGGAGAGTATTTTAATATCTGCTTAAACACACCTAATTATATGCAAATTGTGAGATATTGCATAAAATGTGCTAGGCACAAACAGCAAGATGCTCATAAATTTTAAAAATGTATGCACTCATTCATTCATTCATTTTCTTTTCAGCTTAGTCCCTTTATTAATCCGGGGTCGCCACAGCGGAATGATACGCCAACTTATCCAGCATTTGTTTGACGCAGCAGATGCCCTTCCAGCCACAACCCATCTCTGGGAAACATCCACACATTCTCATTCACACACATAACCTACTGACAATTTTAGCCTACCCAATTCACCTGTACCGCATATCTTTGGACTTGTGGGGGAAACCGGAGCACCCGGAGGAAGCCACGGGGAGAACATGCAAACTCCACACAGAAATGTCAACTAATCCAGCCTGGGCTCGAACCAGCAACCATCTTGCTGTGAGGCGAACGTGCTACTCACTACACCACCGTGGCGCCCATGTATGCACTCAATTGAGTCTATTTTTTAAAATAAGACATACATAAACTATAATGAAAACCCATTATGTGTTACTACTTGTTGTTGTTATTATTACTTGTCCTGTAACTCAGCAAATAAATAACCAAAGGCTAAACCAATAGTTCAATCTCATTTCACAACCCCTCAAAGGAATGTTTAAATCGTTTTCCTTGCAAATCACAACAAATTAGGTGATAGCAAAGGAAATATGCTATGGAGTAAAAAGTGTGACTAGCAAAAGTCTCTTTACTAAAGTTCTAGTTCACTACTGAAGTATAAATCAAGCATACACAACTGAACAATTGTCTTCTTAATAATCATTATTTTCAAAAATAATTTTTAAAGGTTTTTTATTTGAACCTGCATTTCCTGAGGCACACATATACAGTGCACATGCACCAAACCAACAATACACACTTGGGAGTTAAAGATTTATGTACTAGTCTCACTGACCTGTATGTTACCACAGAACTGGTAGAGGGAGTTATCAGCCGGGTTGAGATGGTTGATGTTTGTGGCCGGCTCTATGGCATTGGGTGATCTTTCTCGATCTCTGGCCCTCTGGGATGGTGTTGTCATAGAGGTGGTGGTTTGCACTGGGGGCATCGGATGCCACACGCTCACATCTGTCCCATTTCCAAACGCCTGGATTGCATTACCTTTATACAAAGACCAAAGATAGTTTTAGTCAATTACAGTACTAAAAGAGAGTTAATGTGAAATACTAAGGAATTAACTCTGTCAAACCAACAGGGCTTTTGTCTCTTATCTGCTGTCCAAAGCTCGTGATGATAGACTGTGAGGTGTTTGTTAAAATAGATATGCGAGAAGTGTGTTTGACTGTAAATCAATGCTTGAGCTGCTCAGTTAAAATCGATAAAACCGTTATTTACATGCAATCTTATACCTAAATGACAACAATGTGGAAAATCTATTCAATTTGACAAGTATGATAACAGCAAACATTCAAATCTTGTGTTTGCTCTGCCACTGAGGATTCATCATTATGTATAGAAAAAAAACAACAGCTTCTCCCACACAGTGTTTTCAGTCAAATTGTCACAGAAGTATTGAGATTTTTGATCATTTAATATGTGAGAGTTTTGATTTTGTTCACTGTTTGTTTGATTGAATTATTTATTCAAGTTTATCATTCCCAAATGGTTAAAATATTAATTATTTTAGATTTTCTATCATGTTCACCAAGTTAGAAACCTCAGTCCTAGAGGGCCACAGAATTTAGCTCCAAATCAAGCACACCTGCTCTTAGCTTTCCAGTGACTTTGAGACATTGATTAGCTTTTCGTGTGTGCTTAATTAGAACCAGAGCAAAACTCTGCGGGACAGTGGCTCTCCAGGACCGAAGTTGTACATCCTTGACATGTATAATGAACCTGAGAGCATGCACAGCTTGTTCTGTATGATGTTTCTATGTTTCTAAAGACGAGCACTATACATAAATACAAAATACATGCATGAAAAGAACCTACATAATGACCATCATCTTAATAATCTGTCTTTCTGTGATTTTTTCTCTTTTTTTTCTTGTTTATAATCAGTAATTTAAAAGGAGCAACTATGTGTAACACAGATGAATGAGTTACAGCTATCGCTTATCACTAACTATTAAGCTTGAACTTAATATCAACATAGTCAAACAGTTCTATTTGCTTTGACTTCCAGTGTGATTGTTTGGAATTTGGGGCATATTTGTTTCTCCACATGTGAATGACTGGAAATGACTTGTATTTGTCCAAAATCTCAGTCAGACCCTCCCCAATGTTCAATGTTCACTTTATTCACAAAGCACATGTTAATACAACAAACGTTGTCCACAGTGCTGTACAGAAACAATACAAAATAATTAAAAAATATGCCTTTAATTGCCTAGGACGATAAAATATATACATTGTATTATAAAATTATTTTATATATTATATATTATAAAATTATATTATACACTTTTTTTTTACAACCTTTTACACTCAACAACACACAAACCACAAGTCGAATATCAGATTCACAATCACCAATACAGCCTTTCCCAGAATGAGAATCCGCCTAATATCAATATGTTGGTCTTAAGGTTATTTATAGGCTAGTGCGCTCTACAAAAAAGACAAAAGTCATAATGAGAAGATATATTTGCATGGCAGACATTACAGCAGCTTCTCATATGATCTTTAAACAATTAAATCCCCTACAAGGCACTAAATCATCAGTGAAATTTGTTACTTGTATATAAATGTGTGTTCATAATGAGGATTCACTTAAACGCTTGCAAATATAAGAAAATAATAATAAATGGTATCGACATGATGATAATCTGAACTCATCCTTGTTTATTATTCATAACAATGAGAGAAGGAGCATCAAAAAGCTTTGCTTTACTTTTACTGCTCTATGACAAGACCTAAGGGGGAAAATGAATTACATTCACACACATACTGTCCCCACCAGTTTGTCTTTGTGAATTTCTAGGACCATTCTGAGGTTTCTGTTGTTTTTATAACAATACAAACAGTATTTTCTATTACAATAACCCAGCCCTACACCTAACCCTACTCCTTACAGGAAACATTTGAAATCATATAAAAATCATGCGATTTTATAAACCTTTTGTAAACAAAATTGGGACATTAGCAATTACATGGTAATTAGATGTGTAAGTAGTATGTAACTACAGAGTATGTATACACTGGTACATAGTATTTTCTTGTGTAATACTGGTGTAACTACACACATGTAACAACCTACTGAATAGTATGTGTAAGTTCAAAAGTGTAACAGGACATTGGTAACAACACTAAGAAGTACACATCTGTAACAAGAGTTATGTAAGTGCATTCTGTAACAACAATATGTACTTGCAGGTGTTTTCCCACTTCCACACCTGTTTGCAGATCATGTACTTGTGAACATTGTAAGGCAGAACTAATGCTGCATTAGAAGGTTTCACCGACTATATATAAGCGACTATAAAGTGGGACCCATTTTTTATATGATGTGTGCACTTTTATATGGGACAAATGATCAGGATATTTACACTGTTTTTCATTTGGGGTAAATTAAATCTGATTTTGCCACACACACGTGATCTAATCTGCTTCCAAGACACAAGCACAGAGCGACTCGCATGTGCATAGACCACAAAATGTGTTGGACCCATTTCCCATTCTACACTGAGTGATGTGTTTTAGAGTGAAAATTATGTCAGTGTTACTTTAGCTTAATGACTGAAAGGCAAAGTGTGATATAAATTAAACCCTATTGGCTATTTTCTAAAACGGGGAGGAGCTATGTGGTATGCCCCGCCCTCTCTTCATGTTTCAGTTGAAATTGTTCCACCTCAAACAAAGCTTTGCAATCCAAGGTGCTTCAGGGGAACTTCAAGGTTTCGTTTTCATCTCCTCCTCTAATTGTATCATAGACGCATATAAATAGTTTGAACCAACACATGATGAATGTGCTATTTTTAGTTGCTTTCTCTCCATCTCTCTAGGAAATACTGGTAAAAGACCCGCAAGGCTCTGAGCGCTTTGATCGTTGTTTTGAGTCTATGAGCGCTGACACATTTTCTTCAGCAGATGAATGGTATAGTTTCCTCTCATGTGCATGTCTCTCAATGAGTCATGTTCTCTGAATCCACATACACTCCAACAGCTGATGTCTGGAGACCACCATTTCCACAAGGTTTTATGTTTCAAAGCATAGAAAATACAGCAGTATTAGGCTACTGTTTGCTGTTTCTCTGATATTTATGATGAAATGAACACCAGCTTCAAATAAGCAGAGTGGTATGATGTAAATAGCATTTGTGTTTAGGACTTTTTCAGGAAAATAGATTTTAGTTTGCTATTTGCAGACATATAGATGTGTCTGTTATCATTCGATTTTATTTACAGTCGATCATTTACATTTTTATTTCTTTTTTTTTCTTTTTGCTTTTAAAACTGCTGTTCTCTTGAACTTTATTTGTTAAATTCAGAGAAAGAACAATCCAATTTAAACTAAATGAAAAGTAAAACAACTTTCTAATTGCAGGAAATGTTCAAAATAAGCATATTAATATTATTACTTGCTAGTAAAACTACTAATTTCTTTTGTTGTGGACAAGAAACGCATCAGACAATCCACTTTGCTTCTGGACTAATCCTCTCTGTTTGTCGTTATAAACATTGCGATGTTATCAAGAAGGCGGAACTGCCGACTGATGTCCAGAAACAAGAACATAAATGAATTGTGACTACCAATGCGGCTTATTTCATGTAGCCTGTCTTGTAGTCTGATAGCCAGGCATTAAATAAGGCCAGTGTGTTTTTGGGAAGCGCCTGTACTACTGCTGTGCCAATGCTGTACAACAATTAGATTTTTGACACCATTATTCAAGATGCAATGATATAAAGTATACCCAACTACTATACTAATGTTTAAATCTCACTGATTTGCTGGACGCTTTCTGTAATGCTGAAGCAATAGTTTGAGGACGGTGTATTTCAAGGGCAGACAGACGCACAACGCTCTGGGGCGAGTGTAGGGTGTGAGGGCAAAGCGCTTCGTCAGAGCCTCCTAAACACCCAGACACTGATGGCAATGGGAACAAACCCCCAGATCTGTCAGGAGGCCTTAACACTCAAATCTAGTGATGAGACACGAGAGAATGAGGTAATGAGAGAGAGAGAGAGAGAGAGAGAGGAAGAAAGATGAACAATAAAGAAGCAGTTTAACCCAGTTTAACCTCCAGAAGAGTCTCCTTCAACATACAATCAAAGCCCTAGGCACAAAAAGAAACAAATCGGATTAAGCTCAGTTCTGTTTGCAGATGCACTTGTACTATAGTCAATTCAACCTGTCCTAAAATGATGGCAGAAGATGTCGGATGGCTTGATTTTTGAAGATCTTAATATTGAAAATGATTGTGTTTGAACTCAGCGGTTTAGAGAGAGATTTTGAGAGCTCATCATTTGTTTTTATATTTTATTTGCACTTTCTGCATTTTTCAGTTTTTGCATTCACTTTTTTTTGTACTTGCTTCACTTTCTCTCCACTCTTCTCAGTGACTAAATGCAAACATTTACACACAGCCACAAGCAGGCTTCGTTCCTTCTGTAAATCAAATATAGAAGGTAGCAAAAACTGAACAACAGTCTATAATATTGTCATTAAAGTTGCATTGTGCATATAAGCACAGTAGATAATGGAAACATACTGTTTAGGTTTAGATTAAATGGAGATATATAGTTAGGAGTGTGCAGTTAATCAAAATGAAGGTGAAACTGCAATATAACGTGCAATAATTGAAATTCAAATCTGTAGTTTATTGAATAAATATTTCAGTTGCACGTTTTAAAGTGAAGCTTATGTAATGTGCATATGTTTACAGTTGAAATATATTAAATATATTATACATTATATATTTCCCAGAGATGGGTTGTGGCTGGAAGGGCATCCGCTGCGTAAAACAAATGCTGGATAAGTTGGCGGTTAATTCCGCTGTGGCGACCCCGGATTAATAAAGGGACTAAGCCGAAAAGAAAATGAATGAATACATTATATACATTTTAAAATACTGTACTACAATATAAAAATGTTGTATTTTAGTAATGGCCAGACTGTACAGTCCTAAATACCCGATAATGCTTTTAAAAATAAGGTAATTATTTGTATATATTTTTGCTTTCATTCTAATGTTAAACTTTTTCTTGAGCCCTTATACATTTTAGCTATTTATTTTTTTAAGGGGTCCCATTATGCCCCTTTTTACAAGATGTAAAATAATCTTCATTGTCCCTAGTTTGTGTGTGTGTGTACGTGCGTGCGTGCGAAATTTCAGCTCAAAATACTCCACAAATATGTTTTTATAAGTCATTGAAACTACCCCTTTTTAGCTTTGATCCAAATTGTGCAATTTTGGTGACTGTCGCTTTAATTTCAAATCAGATTATATGCTGAGTCCCAATCTGCATACTATCCGTCCTAAATAGTATGTGAAAATAGAATTAGTACAGTATTTGCCAAATCGATGTATGTTGAAAAAAGTATGCCAAAAATTCTTGGATGGTTTACTCTTTCTGGTCAAAATTTGAAGTGTAGAAGCGTGCACAATCTATCCGCTGATATTGCCCAAAGTACATTGCATGTTGGACGTGAGTTCGATTAGAACTACAAAACCGGATGAAAAGTGTAAACAAATTACAAACATGATGGACACTCGTCAAGTAGAGAGACTTCAGTAAAGATGTTTGTATGACTGTTTGTTAATATTTAGCCCACTGGAGAATATTTCAATGGCGTTGTCTGTGTTATATTTCATCTGCAACAACAATACTGAACTTATATAAAGACGTGTTTAGACATTAACGTCTGAATGCAGAATTATCCAAAGACCTCAGGACATTACTCTGCATGAGAGACTCATGAACGGGAGATTATCCTGCTGCTGCTTTTCCAATAAGGTAGGAAATTAAATATGACAGAAATGTGGATGATTGACAGGGCTCTTAACTAAGCAACACAACAATCTGTTAACGAGGAAGTAGTATGTCCCAAAGCTTGCATACTCTTCTGTTGCACACTCAAAAGTATATATTTTTCCTTCACAAAAAAGTACATACTTTTTGGGGCATAGTATAAGTATGCGAATTGGGACGCAGCAATAGACTTTTCAAAAGAGTGTGGAGCTACAAATGCTTATGCATCAGCATTAGATTAGATTCAACTTTATTGTCATTACACATGTACAAGTACAAGGCAATGAAATGCAGTTTAGGTCTAACCAGGAGTGCAATAGCAGCAAGTGCAGAATACAGGTATAAATTATAAAGTGCAGTTATAGAAAAACTATGGTGATATTTACAGATGGATGTACTATGAACATTATTTACAGGTTGCATTAGTTATGAACAGAGATTTACAATAAATGATTATACGTACAGGTTGATATTAATAATCAGAAGTGTGCAGATAGATAAACCATTACAAATGTATGTACAGTGGGTGTGTACATAATTACAAATGTACATGTACGGTTCACATAAATGAATCAGTGCAATGTACGTTGCTTATTAATAATCAGAAGTGTGCAGATAGATAAACATAATTACAAATGTATATGTACAATGGGTATGTACAGTTCAAATAAATGAATCAGTGCAATGAATATGAGCAATTTTTAAATGTGCAAATGTTAAATAGTGCAGTGATTGTGAGGAGTATAAGTTAAGAGCAGAGTGGGGGGTGTATGTGGGGGTCAAATGAGTCAGTGGGGGGCAGAGTTCAAAAGGGAGACAGCTCTGGGGAAAAAGCATAGTTGCAGATTCAAAACAGGACTCTCTGTGAAGAACTGAAAATGTCAAAAAAAGCTGTTCAGAAGGCAGTCTATGGAGACTATAGCGTTCATCTGTGCATCCTAAACCTCAACATTTATAATGCCTCATAGTAGCGGATATTCGGCAGGTAGGGTGTGAAAACTCTAATGGTGGACAGCTGCTTCTCTCGCCATGCTATGTTATGAGGTAGAGACTAATATGCGGGACTTTCCCCCTCTGATGACATGTACAAAAAGAAAACGTCAGTCAAAGTGTTTCTGCAGACTGTTTTTATCGAGTGTGATTTATGAAAAACTGAATCAATGAATTGTTACCATTGGAGGCTGGCTATATTCACACACTGTTGCCACACAGCTGTGTTTAAACCCCTTATAAAAGGCAGTTTTGCAAAATAGTGCAATCCTCTTTAGGTTCTGGATGTTTTACAAAGCTCTACAAACAAGCACATCAAACTTTTTTTTTTCTCACAATTAGTATTCCCCCCCCCCCAAAACTCTAGTCAAACAGTGAACTGGGCTGTCAGAAATCTTTCCAGGCTGTAGTTGAGAGGTCAGTCTTCGTCTGTGAACTACTGTATATCACCACAAAGCCCTGCACTAGAAACTTCAAGTGTGGTGCGGTTTCAGCAGTGGCATATATAAACCTGCCCCTGCTTTCTGAACTGACCCCTGCATGGATCTCTTTCAGTACATTTCTTTTTTCACAGCAAACACACACAAGCCCTCCATAAAAGCTTGCTCTTTGCTGTTACCACTTTGTCTGTTTTCACGCCATACTATGATTTTATGGGAACAAAAGAAAACACTTGCTGCAGTCAAGGAGGTGTAGCGAGAGATGTGCAGGGGAAAGGCTAAGAGATAGAAGTGCACATAATAGGAAGATGGAAGAGGCATTTTAGAGGCAGAGGTAAAAACAGGCTGACAGGTGGACAGCTAAAAGCCTCGGAAAACAGCTTGCTGGCGTCTGAAGAGATGGACAGAGCAAAGCAGATCAGAGGAAGAATGAGACAAATGGATGGTTTGGAGGGAGATGGATGGAGGATGGAGGCACAGAGTTAAATGGAGAGAAAACAAGACAGAAAAAGGAAACAGCAGATATGAGGAGCATTTGATTGAAGGAGTGCTCAACTTTATGTCTGTATTTATATTTAAATATCATTTGAAATTAAGCAAGCTCTTTTTATATGGCTTCACTATTAAAATGCAATGTTTAATTGTGTTAATTGATCATATGCATGTATATGTTATATGCAAGTAACATTTTATAGTCAGTTTTGGGTACAAATACTTTTAAAACAACTACTAAAAAAAGAAACCACACAGAAATAACAGCATACTTTCACATTACATTCCTTAAGTAACAAAGTTAGTTTCTTAAAAAATTACTCAAGATTGTAATACATTTTGTTTAACATTTACTTTACCCAACACTGATTATGACATAATATCTATCTTTTTTTCCAACTATTTAAGCCAAAACTTGTAATGCAATCATGCTTCTTAGTCCTTGTTTTGATTTTGGTGTTTGTTTCTGTTTTCTTTTAATTTGGTATTGATTTTGATGATGATTTCATTTTATTTGTTGAACCCCAGTAAGAATAGCCATAATAGCTAATGGGACTAAAGAATAGCTGATGGGGATCGAAAAAACATAATCATGAACTTCTTGGTAGGGTGACCCTATTTTCAGACACACATTTGGGTGGAGTATGAGTATATATTAAGACATTGAACATTATCTAATTATTATTATGAATAATTCATGCACCAGTTCAATTAACATTTAAGTGTTGGCTTTAAATAGAACCTGTTTTGAAGACTGATTTCTATATTTCTATATCAGTATATAGCTGGGTGATTTTTCAGGATCAGACAGTGTAGATCATTAATGTTTACCCGAGGCAGATCATGATCAGCAAGTATACAGTGAAAATCTTGCCAGCAGATATTATATGCTCAAACTGACAAATTAAAAACCATGAAGTAGCTGGAAATAAAAGTTTGTCATCATTTACTCATGCTAATTTTGTTGCCAACTTATGAAACTTTTGTTAATTCTTGAAACACCAAATAAGATATACAGTATTGGTAACATTTTAGTTTAGGTCAAATACACTACTAGAATAATAAACTACTAATTAGCTGTTTACAGTATTAATAGCTAGAAAAGTAGAAGTTAAGTTTATGGGTAGTGTTAGGAATGCAGAATAAGATCATACTTTTACAAAGTTACTAAGTGTCATGTGAGGGATGCTGACAGCAGAGTTGTGGATTCAAATGCAGGTTTACTATAAGAATGATGAGGCAAGCATTGATCAGAACAGGGGCAAATAGATGCATGCAGAGAAATCCCGAGTCGTAGTCAATAAACAGGCGAATGGTCAGTACAGGCAGCAAGTAACGTAAACAAAAAGAACAAAGCAAGGGTCAAATACGGCAGGGCAAAGGAAACGTGTCCTAATGTTCACAATAAAGTATAACAAGACTCAGTGTGTGTGTGTGTGTGTGTGTTGTCTTTTTGACCATTTGATTAGTGTGAAATCGCTTCAGCTGTGTGTGTTTGCAATCAAAGGTGAACCGGAACAGATGTGAGTACAGGTATGATGGGATTTGTAGTTCAACTGGTGGCAGATCTGTAGTAATGGAACCTCAACTACATTTTAATTGGATTTTTTTCCACTACAAATTTTGCAAGTGGTCCTGTTTTTATTAATCACACCTCTTTGCATACAACTTGTGACAAAAAATGAACACATGAAAATAGAATGTGTTTTTGTTAAAAAGCAGAAGCTCAGTTCTTTATTTTGTTGCATAATATAATTAAAATATTCAGAGGGCGATCAATTTTAAATGAAAATGACCAAGAATGCTGGTGGTGGCTGGTGAAAATAACACTGGTGACAAAATAAGTTAAAGTTAAGTTTGAGCAGGAATCAAATGCATTTTATGATTTTATTTTCTTTTTTCTTTCTTTTTTTGTGAAACATTCAAATGGTCCTTTTCCCAAAAACTGATGTTCAGGAAATTGTCTATTTGCAGTGTTTTACATTTGTATTGTTGGCAAATATTTGTTTATAACTAATTATAGTTGAGCCTAAAGTTGTTTTCCATGCGATTTTCCCATTTTCCTAGTATTTCTCAGTGAAAAACAGCATGCGTTTGCATACTGTAGCTGTATGTCTAGCTATAATCTTTATGGAGACTGTATATGTAAATGAGTGGTTGTGAGTCAGCGTTTAATGTGAGTGAGGGCAGTAACTCACGCAGGCAGGCGTTGTCAGTGAAGAACTCAGTGAATCTGTCGCATTCCTCTTTGCTGTTGCCGCTGCTGCTGCAGTCACAGAATGGAGACACGCTGATCTTGGGTGAACGAAGGTAATTTGGAGTCATCACAGTACCTGAAAACCAAATCACACATTCCTAGTCTATTTTTCACAAACACGGTTTTCTAAAAAAAGTATTAGCTTCGAATGCGTCTAAATATATACATATAAGCCTGATTTGAACAGTCTAAACCCTAAACCCTTGTCATCTTAGATTAGCCGTTATCTTGTTCTCTCTGAGCGTTCTTAAAAATCTACATTTTGGTGCAGTGTGCTTCATAAAAGTGTACTGTGAGGATGTGACAGTGCGCATGAGCCCACAGAGAAACACAGTCTCCCACTGCTTGGAGAACAACAGGAGTTAATCACAGATTAATAGCTGCTCTGCTGTTTTCCCCTGTGTCCAGCTGCTGCACACGACATCCAGCACAAAGAACTAGAGAACAAACATGTTTTCACTGAGGCTTTCACTATATATATGTATCTCTCAGAGGATTGTGTACAGACTACTAGTGCTAGTTTAGGCACTGTACTTTTCAAGCCACAGGGGTATGAATAATTTTGGGTTTAATGTTGTCATGATTACTTGTTTCAGGGTAAGACATGGTAAATAATCTGATGTTAGTATTACTGTTTCAAATTGTCATTATAATTGAAATTAGGATTGATTGTGTTGATTTTGAAAACACAATAATTCTTGTGATATTGCGCTTAGCTAATTGCAAAAGGCTAAAATATAACTGCTTGTTTATATAGTCAGTTAATAGAATATATGTGTATATATACAATTAAAGTATTTTGTATTACTTTCATTTAAAGTGTGTTGCACAGTCCTGAGAAAACTGAACAGAAGCTTTTACTTCGAAAGTTTGGTGGAAAAAAAACAACATCAACATGGTTCCTTATGAGTTTTCCAAGTACAGGTTTAACAAACAACACATTGAATAAGAAAAGCAAATTAACCTAAATAAATAGACACAAACAACAACAACAATAATAAATAAATATGAAATAATAAGTAAGCAAATCCAAAATGCAGGGAGTCATGTTAATGTTGGTTTTCACAAAATTACATAAAGCATAACATTTAATAAATTTAATAAATACATTTTATATATATTTTTTTTATATTTATATTATATTTATTATATATACATTATATATACATTATATATACATTA
>CAIGQQ010031933.1:3258709-3273913 GCA_903798035.1 Danio albolineatus
TTTTTTTTTACCTGTTCAGGCCATTTGAACAAAACTAAAATGGTGATATGATTTTTATCTGTCTGTCTGTCTTTCTGTCTGTCTGTCTGTCTGTCTGTCTGTCTATCTATCTATCTATCTTCATAAAATAACCAGTATTACTGCACAAAAACATATCAGCTAAACATTATTTACTAAACTAAAGGAATAAATAACATTCCACAAAACAACAAGATGGCATTTTTTTTTTGTCCAAATTGCACACCAGTGATACATTTTATTTACAGACATTACTGACAGACTCACCAATGAGCCCGGAGTATGACAGCAGGCAGTCAGCATAATTCTCCTTCAGACAACCTGACAGAGAGAGAGGCTCAGGCTGACAGTTAGTGAAGAAATCCGCCAGACGAGACCTAAAACACCACAAACACATCGAAGACATAACTCTCACCTTTTCCTCACATGTATTCGAGTACAATCAGAACTAACAACATCACTTTTATAATTAAATATGGTTCATTACAAATGAAAGCAAACACATGTTGACAAATGCATGTTTTACTGCACACAAAGTTCTTGGCTGTTAAAAGTGTTAGGAGACTCTCAGCGTCACACTGTCACAGTGTTAAAGATTGTGTGAATCAACGTGCTGCGCCGTGTCACCTAATAAGACAACTGTGGATTTTCTGCAGACGCACATGGGCTTGATCAAAATGATACAAATGCCTATTATTAACCAAAGATCTACAATCCTTTAATCTACACACAATGGTAGATTTAGCATGTCTGATAAATGGTAGATTTATCAATGGTAGATTTAGCATGTCTGTCATTAGCATGCATAGATTTTCCTCAATATGCACAATATCCAATGCACATTTGGGAAGAAAATAACACACAGCAACATAAACTGTTTGGCCTTTTGGACACACAAATGCAGCAGTGGCCAGTGTGCACATCTGAGGCAGAGATGCTGTATTAGTCATTGCATTTAATCATTAAATTGTCCTATTAAATTACTAATCAATTATTCTTTTTTTAAAAAAGAAAAGTTATTTTAAAGGTAAAGGTATTTTGTTTGAAGTAATATCAAGTTCATTTGGATGAGAATTCTTGTGCTTTGAGTGTCATTTACACATACTGTCATGCTGCTGACAATGTGCAAATGATACTCAAAACACAAGCAATTTTTCTAGTTTTCATTTTTCTTGCGATTCGAGTAGATGCATTTTACGACAGTAACAGCAAGCATCCTTTGATATGTTGTTTAAATTTGATTTTATACTTTGTCATAATAGTGTTACGGGAAACGGCACAGTCAGAATTCCATTGCAATTCAGGTGTTTTAAAATGTACACCTCCTACATCTACTATATGTCCAAGCTGGAAAAATGTAAACTTATCTGGTCATACATTTTACGTTTGAATCAAAAAACAAGCTGTTTTCATTTTAAAAAGGGCATTTTTGATCTAACATTTGTTGTAATGTCAATTGAAACATAAAGACAGGGCAGGACAGAGAGCTCCTCCCTTAAAAAAAAAAACAAAAAAAAACAAACATTGTCATTAACTATGTTTCCCTCCAAAACTGTGAATTATGTGAAGTTTATTTATAAACTAATTTCGAGAGCATCACATGCTTATGATTGCTTGCAGCTGGTCCCATATTATTCAATTTATGATCAGACGATTCCTAAGCCACTCTAAATACCCTAAGTTCCATATAACTTCGTTTTGAAGAATCCCCCCTTCCACCCCTACTCCTCCTTATTTTCATAGATGGGTGGCACGGTGGCCCAGTGGTTAGCACTGTTGCCTCACAGCAAGAACGTCACTGTTTCTAGTCTTTACCAAGCCAGTTGACATTTCTGTGTGGAGTTTACACGTTCTCCCCGTGATCACTTGGCTTTGCCCCGGTTTCCCCGGTTTTCTCCCACAGTCCAAAAACATGCAACTTTAGTTAATTGATTAATCCAAATCAGCACCATAGACATGCTCCTAGTAAGTAGTTATCTATTAAGAGCAATCAGTATCTGTTCATTAGCTACTACAGCAGGGAAGTTCCCGAGATCTACCTGAGCTCAAACTACCCTCTCGCCTTGCAAATGGGAGGGAGCCCCAGGCTTGAGGATCTTATGAGCTCAGGGCTCTCTCCCGGGACAGCATGCCAAACAAGCTTTATAATTAATCATCAGCTAAGTGTGAACTCTTGAAATTTATGCTCAAAACTGGAATATCACATAAAAGACATGTGAATAAAGCAGAATTTTCTATTCAAAGAGTCAAAAAGAAAAAGAAATGTCAATTCCTGATTAACTAATGCCAAATATTAAAAGTAAAACCGGAATTTGCTCTAATAGGAGAAGCTGCATAAATATTTTCATCAGAAGACAATGCTGACACGCAATGAGCGCGAGGTGTTGTTTGAACGCGAGAAGCACATACGCTATTGACAGTTCTGGAGGTAATCTATAATATAGTAACACTAATACTGAAATGGTTAAGATGTTTTAGAACAGGGGTGCTCAACCCTGTTCCTGGAGAGCCACCCTCCTGCAGATTTCAGTTGCAACCCATATCAAACACACCTGCCTGTAATTATCAAGTGCTATTCAGGTCCTAATTAATTGGTTCTGGTGTGTTTAATCAGGGTTACAACTGAAATCTGCAGGAGGGTGGCTCTCCAGGAACAGGGTTGAGCACCCCTGTTTTAGAATGACCAAAACAACATTTCAGTTGCTTTACAATGTGCTCAGCCTGCTGGTTTGTCCATTCACACACACATTGTCCATTTTTCATCACATGATCTCTTTTAACAAAATCACATTACTTTTTTAAACGCGCATACTGGAATTTGTTCAGTAAAAGTGTTTCCATCATAGTTTATGCACATTTTTTTTCTTACTGAATAATATGTATCCTACACAGTTATGCACATACTCTAAAAAAATATATAATTTTCTAAATGTATGCGCATCTTGGCGTTTCCATCAACCATTTTTTATGCGCATACCCAAAATGTGTACAAAAATAGGTAGATGGAAACGTACTGTAGCTAATGACACAGCTCTGGCAATGAGAGTGGTTGAGAACAAGAGCATCAAGTAAAAAGCAAATAAGTATGAGGTGATGGATATGTCAGATGGTAGAGAGCATTTGCTTGGTCAGAAGATATAATGAAAAAATCTAATTTGAGGTGATGTACAGCAAATTGTTCATACAATTAGGTGGAGCAAACTTTGGATGTATATCTTCGTTATACATATATTTAGTCACTGTTTTAAAGCACACTATAGATAGCCTTAAGACATACTGATACTAACATCTAAAAAAAACCTTTATTTTAGTTTTACCGTAACTTCTTGAAATTAATATATAATGTGTTAAGGTTAAACCAATTAACAAAGTTCAGTTTACATTTAACAGCAATCAGCCATGAGAATTTGTCGAAATCCATATCCCTAAAGCAAAGACAATCCATAAACAGGGGAAAAATCCACCAGAATGGAGAAAGTGTACAGACCCGGAGCGCAAATACAAATACATTCCATTTATTTGTATGAGTGTCTCAGTGTGCCCCCAGAATGCTGAGCAGTGGCTCTTCTGATTGAGCAGGGTCATTAGCTGTCGCTCTCTCTGTGCCTAAAGACATTTACTTGGCAAAACTACATCTACATTGTGCTAATGAATCCTTAACAAGCCACTTAGAGGACTCTGGAGTTGTCTCCTCCCTGCACAAACCAGATTTGGGGCTGCAGCTTTTATTGCTAGACTTCAATAATCACCTCGATTGTCCTCACGATGTGCTCTCCTGCCCTACCTTAATAAACGCTTTATTTCCCAGTGGATGCGATTTAGATGCCTGTGGTCATGTCTGTCCCTATTGGTGAATATGTGTTATTACAAATGGCATGTTGTGATCTTGCCTCTCAGATTCAGTAAAGCATTTCTTAGCACCTCTATAAAGCTCATTTTGCACGGCCACGTGTTAATGCATACAAGATAAGTGTTGTAGTGAAGTGTGGATCTATTTCCATGTAATTGTGTGTGTGTGCAAAGCAGAGAGCCAGCCATTTTCAACTGTGAATTTATGGAGCTAATAATATGCCAAAACAATCTAAATTTGATTTGTGTTAATTGGAATTAATGACAATTTTGTAATTTGATCAATCAGATTTTTTTATATGCTGTTAAAAAATGTTTTGAATTTGAGTTTCTTAATTTGAATTTGAATTTCATAACTTGAATATTGAACATCTGACATTTAAGACAACTAAATTTTTTTAAAATGTATTTTCAAGCTTCAGATTTTTTTTGTGTTCTAAATTCCTAAACTGCAGATATTGGGTTTGTAAAAAAAATTATAGAAATTTTTAAGAAAAAGAAATTCAGAACATCAAATTCAATATTCTAAAATTCAAAACTAGATATTCAGATCGTGAAATTCAATATTCCAAACCAGAAATTTGGATTGTGAAACTCAGTATTGCGCCACGGTGGTGTAGTGAGTAGCACGTTCGCCTCACAGCAAGAAGGTCGCTGGTTCGAGCCTTGGCTGGGTCAGTTGGCATTTCTGTGTGGAGTTTGCATGTTCTCCCCGTGGTTGCATGGTTTTCCTCTGGGTGCTCCGGTTTTCCCCACAGTCCAAAGATATGTGGTACAGGTGAAATGGGTAAGCTAAATTTTCCGTAGTGTATGTGTGTATAAGTGTGAATGAGAATGTATGGATGTTTCCCAGAGATGGGTTGTGGCTGGAAGGGCATCTGCTGTGTAAAACAAATGCTGGATAAGTTGGCAGATCATTCCGCTGTGGCGACCCCGGATTAATAAAGGGACTACGTCGACAAGAAAATGAATGAATGAATGAAACTCAGTATTCTAAAAATCCAAACCGGAAATTCAGATTATGAAATTCAATATTCCAAACCGGAAATTCAGATCGTGAAACTCAATATTCTAAAAATCAAAAACAGAAATTCAGATCGTGAAATTCAATATTCTTCTAAAATTCGAAACCAGATATGCAGATCGTGAAATTAAATATTCAAAACCAGAAATTCAGATTGTGAAATTCAATATTCAAAACCAGAAATTTATATTGTGAAATTCAATATTCAAAACCAGAAATTCAGATCGTGAAATTCATTATTCAAAACCAGAAATTCAGATCGTGAAATTCAATATTCTAAAATTTAAAACCAGAAATTTAGATCGTGATCTGAGATCTTTATCTTGAAAATTTGAAACTGTGTATTTTTACAAACCTAATATCTGCAGTTCAATTCAGAACACAAAAAATCTGAAGTTTGAAAATGTGTTTCCAAGAAAATTCAGCCTTGAAAAATTGAGCTGTCTTAAATTTCTGATGTTAAATATTCAAATTCAAATATTCAAATATGAAATTCAAATCCAAATTTAGAAATTCTAATTTAAAACTATTTTTAACAGCATTATAAAACTCAGATTGATTAAATTACAATTGTCAATAATTCAAATGAACACAATTCAGATTGTTTTAGCATATTATTAGCAAAAAAATGCTGAAAAGAATCAAAAAAAGGAGGCATTCAAACCTGCAGATGTAGTTGGTCTTGCAGGAGGCTTGCAGTGTCAAGCAGTTGGGTCTCTCCTTGTCCTCATATGAACAAGCTGGCACGATGGTTTGGCGCCTGCGCTCAGAACAGGCTGACTGGTCCCCTAGAGGACAGGAGCAGTACAGCATTCCATAGCTGTGTTTGGGTGGCACCTTGTCGAAGAACTGCCGCAGGGCTTTGTGGCACTTCCGTTTGTTGCAGACTTCAGCTGTTGAGACTCGGCTCGTGCATGGACTGATGTATGCCGAACGGTATTTCTTACAGGTGTCATTTAGGTTACAGGCCTTCGCTGCGTTCAGACAGTTGTTCTCCTTTGCTAGCGCTGGCTCACCTGCAATGATAAAGATGAATAGTGTAAGAAACAATAGGGCTTGAATGAAACTTGTTTTTAATGACCCGGCACTGTGTCTGATTTCAAATTTAAAAGCTGCATTTTTTTTAGGGGGGAGGTGTAAAGGAAATTTGTTATTGGGAAAACACATATTAGTATATAGTTTATTATAAAACTACAATGCATGGGTCTGTGTGCATGTTTGGTGCAGACCATCTGTGATCCTTTACACAGCCATATATAAAATTCCAACTGTGAAAGTAGATAGTGAAAGTGACATGCCACTGCTGAAATACACCGGAGTTTGGAAGGTTGCTGAGTGTTAAAACATGATTGCCAAGCTCACTTTGGATGCCACTGATCACTTTAAATCAAGTAATCATTTGTATTTAAAAGGTTCCAAGCAATCGTGTTTTTTTAGACATCTAATAAATTAACTTGGGCATCTTGGCTGAAATGAGGCTAAATTTAGGCTGCCAGTGAAAATCTAATACATGTCTAATCCCTAACATATAAATGAATCATATGTGAAGCCTGTCTAATCTGTCTATTTGATGGCTAGTCTATGTTTGGACTATTGTTAGACATCTATCAGAATTTCACTGACCAGCTTGAATTTAAACTTGTTTTAGCCAAGACATCGACGTTTGGATGCTTTAGACATCTTCTAAAAACAAAATTGCATAGTGATTTAAAACGTATTAATACCTACTGTAAAATTCACATTTCAGTCTCTTTTGAGAAGTTAACACACCAGTGAAAGCCATACCTGCCAACACTCCCGTTTTTCCCGGGAGTCTCCCGTATTTCACATCCATCTCCTGCCACCCTCCCGGTTTGTTGTTTCTCCCGAGAGACTCACGTAATTTGTACGTCCCAATGCAGTTTCACTTTTTTAAAATTTTTGTCAAGTTGACAAATCTTGAGTTCATTACCTCACAATTGACGCAATATTAAAATCTTGCAACATATTTTACCTCAATCTGGCAACATACGTTACAACTCAGGTGCGCTGTTGATTTCTGCGCAGGAGGTAGATGCGGGACTTGAACGGGGGCAGTTGCAAAAAGCAGCCACGTCAGTAGTAGTACACATGATGGAAGGGAAAGAGTCAGGTTGTGTTTCGGCAAAGAAAAAAATATATACATGTAAATTTACCAACAGCTGGACGGAAGAATTCATGTTTGTGTCTAGAAGTCACCTTGACGACGCCCACGCTTTCTGCCAGGTGTGTCGTATTGATTTTAATGTCGGACACAGTGGGAAAAACGGGAAAAACTCAGCATGTGAAATCACAATGGCACTAAAATTGTAAATTATGTTAAAATGATTAATAATGTCCAATTCCTTAGAGAGTTTATTGTTATCGCTTCGCTTTACAAGACCTCATTGTGTCACCAGGAGCCATGGATATTGCTTTGGACTCATTTGTATGTTTATTTTGTTATTTGTAATAACCCTCCATGATAATCTACTGGAATTTCAAAACCAAATGTTGGCAGGTATGGTGAAAGCTTTTGTGCCTTTATATCTGAGAGTACAACATGGACTTGTGTAAACTGTTTCCATTTATTTATTAGCAAAGCTTTGGAAAAGGTGATGCAATTCTTATAGAAATAAACAGAGATGCAACGTTTGACCGCCCCAGACATATTGTTGCTTATTAAAGACTTGTGTGTTTTGTAAGATGCTACTATTTTGCATAAACTGTGCAACAGCCAGGAGAAAATTCCCAAAGACATGACATTTCACATGACATTTGTGTTTTTTACTCAATATTCCAAGTTTTGGTGTTTTTTTTTGTTATGGTATTCGAAGCCTTCGTCTTCAGTTGTGATTTAGAAAACCATCTGATGTGCTCTACTGCAGATACAATATTCATACATGTACATTCTTATACATGTAACTATGATTTTGTGTGCACATTAAAATCTGACTGTGTTCAAGTTCTTTGACCACTTGAATACAGTGGATGACTTGTTTAGCATAAACTAATTTGTCATATATCTATGCCACGACGTACTGTTTGAGCTAGTAAGCTGCCAATCAGAGTTACCAGCCAATCACAGTCACTCTCCAGTTGTCAATCATTCTGCACATATTTAGAGGCTGATGTGTGAATGAATATGAATAAATTAATTATATAAATATATAAAAAAATAAACAAAAGAGAAGGAAAAGGAGCAGAATGAACAGATAAAGAAAAACAAAGAGTCTGATGCTATCCAGAGCTCTGAAACCCTTGCAAAAAAAGTCTTTTATTTGAATACCCCACAGCACTGACAGGCATGTGAATTAATCATCGCTATTTCTGCAGGTCTGCCAAAATACAGAGGCTGTTTATAAAGAACCTGTTTTTATGTTAAACGAAACACTGCTTGTCCCTTTGGATCCCTGCAGCCTAAACAAACAGTCATCTTGGCTGAACAAGGGAGTCATCAGAGTGGCCGGCAAGGCTACTGCTCTCGCATGTCAGCTGCGGCTAATTGCTGGCTTTTGAACACATTCCACCATTAACTAACATTTCTGGAGACTTGCTTAGCCACAGCAGCAGTTTGGCTTATAATGAGAGCCAATTAAAAACAAGAGATGGGTTGTATTAGAGTGAGGGTGGAGCATACATGTGCATGGATATTTTTATGTATGTGTATATAAAAACTAGTACTAATAAGATGGTTGCGGAGCCTAAATGGATACTATAAGCTTTAAATGAATACTATAGTCTCTAGAGGATGAAGGTCATGTCATTTGGTCATACAAATCATGTTGAGTCCAAGACCAAGGCTAAAATGGCTGTGTAAAACACCCTAAAGTTTAAATTCGTCCAAATAACTTGCTGCTAATTCTTTTACCACCAGGCTATATAAAACGTTAGCAACTTTGTTTATTATGTGATCATTAGAACATTAAAAAAAGACTTCTACCTGAAACGGTGACCATTGGTGATTTGATAAAGGTCAAAGGTTACCTTTTTATTACAAATAACAAATGATCACTAACACTAGGTTGTTTTAACACTAGAACAACAGAGAATTTACATTTTTGCAATTTAATAACTTTATTAAAATAAAACACACATCTATAAGCCTAAATATGTGTATACTTCTTTCTGACACTGTTAGTTTATTAAAAATTGCAAAAGACAAAAGTGCTATGAGTATTTCTACATGGTGGTGTGGAGACCCCCCCCCCTTCTTGATTGTGAAGCACTTTGGGTGTATGGCCATACACGGTAAATGCACTATATAAATACCCATTACATTACATTACATTCTACCTGTAATTACTATAGTAGTCAAAATGAACAAATGCATTTCAGTGTTTACTACTTTGCCGAGGGACTTTAAATATGCGTTCCTCTGTTGCCTAGCAACTTCCTTCTAACAAAAACTTTTTTTGCAAAAACATAGATATGTCTTTCAAAACAACATATTCAGTGAAAAAAAGCCTTCTTCCCTGGTTGTAAAAATGAAAGTGAGGGGCAGACATTCTCACGTCTAGTATAGCCTATAACTATACATTCATCCGTTCATTCATTTTATTTTCGACTTAGTCCTTTTATTAATCTGGGGTCGCCACAGTGGAATGAACCGCCAACTTATCCAGCATATGTTTTACGCAGCGAATGCCCTTCCAGCTGCAACCTATCTCTGGGAAACATCCAGACACACTCATTCACACTAATACAGAAGCTTTGAATGTTAATATGACGTGACCATATGAGAACGGTCAGAATGACTTCTATGGTAATTCCAGTAGTTATAGAATTCTGATAGTTCCAGATTTAATCAAAATTTAGGCAAACCTCCAAATTTTGTTAGTCATATTGTTTTAACCCAATGGTGGGATTGGGTCCATATTTGAAACAAAGTATTCATTTAGCGTGTACTGTCAAAT
This sequence comes from Danio albolineatus, assembly GCA_903798035.1. Classification (NCBI taxonomy): domain Eukaryota; kingdom Metazoa; phylum Chordata; class Actinopteri; order Cypriniformes; family Danionidae; genus Danio; species Danio albolineatus. The sequence goes on from CAIGQQ010031933.1 coordinate 3,268,514, forward strand.
TCACTATAAGCCTAGTTCACTGTGTAAAAACACTTATTTCTTTGTAAATATTCGACAAATCGCAAAAGCTGCCTCTTGACCGAACATAATGAACTGGTGAATATTTATCAAATTTAAAAACAGTAGGGGTGTCATACATGTATTAGTATTGAAACGTTTGGTTTAAAGTTTTTGGTCCTCTTTGCTACAAACTGAATGATTTTAGTGGTATTTTATAAAATCAATATTTGGAAAATGCAAGCCATCTATTTTGTTGCAGAGACATCTTTTAAAAAACTTCTTCTTTTTTCTTTTTTATTAACCAGACGCAAACTTTTAAATTGGTGGTGTGTGTTTCTTAAAGAGACTTTGTGAGATGCACAGTGACCCTTTGACCTTCTATATGACAAAGTAAAACAACACCGCTCCACTCCATCTGTTAGCTGTCTGGACTGTAATTCAACACACACACACCCAGAAGCCTGTACACAACACTGACAATCCATCTGCCCAGACAACATCTGCCTGTTCAAGCCCTTAGCGGAGACAAGTCCTTGTCTCTCTTTTTGTATCTTACAGAGTAGCTCCTTATCTCTATGTGAAAGAAGCTGAATGCAATCTCACCTTTCCACGAAGAGTTCGATATTCCCAGTCAAATCATCACACACCCAGTTGCTCAAAGAAAAAAAAAGTCTGCCAAGATACTGTACATACTGTCAGATGACATCCAAAAAAAAGAAAAAAAAAAGAAAAGAAATGGTAGGAAGTGTCCTTCAGATCTGATACCCTCAGGCTGACAAGAAAGAAATACCTATTCTGTAGTTTGGCACAAAGGGCTTCAGGTTGCAATGTTGCACTACAGATGTCTGAATCCTTCGCTCGTCCTACAATATGTCCTACTGGCTGCCCAAATCGCGCAAGGACACACAGATGAACAATACTATACTAATACCATACTATTATTACAAACACCTAATACATTTATTCATTAAGCAAACACTTTTATCCAAACTCACTGACAAATGAGGATAATAGAAGCACTGCAAATCACGAAAAGACAGCAATATATAGATTCTAAAGAATGGATATCTAAACTTAAGCACCAAAAATGTACATTTCTATAGAGAGTATAAAAAACACAGATTTACTAGCAGTGAATAATGATATTTTTGAGTGTAGTATTAACCATCTGCAGGTAAAACTAAAGCTCTTTTTAAAACTGTCATAACACATGATTAGCTTGCCGTTCAATACCAGCACCGCACATGCCCACTACAAATCTCCTTCACCCTACACCTCACAGACACACACATTCACTGGCCATCTGGTGTGGAAGGTAGAGCAGGAACCCCCTCCCCTGCTGTGCCCCGTCTCTGATACAGCCTCAAATTGATTAGTGTCTCCTATTTCCTTCCTCTTTTGGCTCTAATTTTCAATTAGGTGGAATCAGTCTGAATAATGACCTTGAATGCTATTGGGTGTTTACTGATCTGTTTTATTTGGACCTTTGTTTTTCCATCTGTTCTTTCCTTGAGCCAGTGCAGCAGTGATCCGGCTTCTGGTAAATCAAGTCTTATATGGTTGATTTTAAAGCAAGTAGTTATACTCATAAGAGTTCCAAAGTAGTTCCTAGAAGAACCATGATGCCACAGAAGAACCATTCTGGGTTCCTTAAAGAACTTTTAAGTGAGCAATTCTTAAACCATTTTTTTTCTTTGTATGAAAAAAGTAATAATGTTGAAGGATGTAAACAACAACAATGATCCTAACGTATGTCCTGTTTTACATTTTTAATTTTCATAGCTGAAAATGAGTGTCCATAAAGGTCCAGATATTGATAAATAAGCTGATTTGAATGGTTTGACAACAAACAGGAAATGTTCATGGGCCAATGACATCATCACATTGAAATGGTCTATAGTTTACTATAGTTTAAAGAATCTATAATGAAATGTAAAGTTGTTTTTATAGAATCTCTCACGCCAATAAAGAACTACTATAGCCATGATTATATAAACTGATTTTACATAATTTCTAAAACCATTAATTATTAGCTATAAATTCAGTTAACACTTTATTTCGATGGTCCATTTGAGTATTAGTAGACTGTCTACTAAATATCTGTTGATACAGACATTCAACAAACATTTAACTGACTATAAGAAACTTTGTAAGTACATGTCAACTTAAACTAAGCCTACCCCTAACCCCAACACAAACCTAACAGTCTACTTATAATCTAATGAGAATTAGTTGCAATGTAACTTAAATTCAACTAACGGACCATCAAAATAATGTGTGACCTAAATTCATACTTCACAGATTAGATAAAACAATCCAATCAGACAAAGTAAAAACATGAATCATTTAATGATATATTGAGAGACTATTGACACTTGAGGATAATTGTACAGCCAAAAAAATACTAATTAATCAATTGTGTGTGTAATCACTATCCTCCATACATTGTTTTACCCATTAACCAGCAACAACTTATTAACAGAAAAAGAAGATAATCATTTTTTTAAATCACATAATAGTAGACACATTACCTTTTATTATGCTTTTCTGTGTGTTCTGTCGGTTTGATTTGATTAAGACACTAGAGGCAACAATTGTATTCTTTTTCACATAGCTCAATCTGTCCTGGACATTGGTTCAGTTCTGAGGGAAAATGTATTGATGATAAAACAAATAAACAAATTAGCGTTCAAATCCTATTACTCTATCTTTAAAAAAAAAGCTCCTATATAAAGACTAGAAATGAGTATAACTGTAGAGTTTAGCAATGTAGAGAATGAAGATTCAATTCAATAAAATGTGAACAAAGGCACTGAAGTCACTATTTTAATTCTGTCCCTCGTCTGAGCTGTTTTAACATACATTCTCTCAAGGATCAAGCAACATAGGCCTGATTAAATCTTAATAAAAGGCTCACCTGAGGGTTAATGGGAAACGTACATTGAATCGAGGATGGGAGGCCAGCGTTCTCCTTTCAGACTTTATCTGGAACTGTAATGTCACCGGCGATTAGCAGAGAGGTCGAGGATTTGATTAAAACACTGCCGTGATTAGAACCTGATGTCCTCTTGAGTGTGTGTGTGTGTGTGTGTGTGTGTGTGAGTCTCTCTATCTCGCTATGTGTCTTTCAGGTGATTGTTTTCAATCAGTGGACTGCAGAGAAAGTAAATGAGGAGACAATTATAGAAACAAAGACATTGCAATGAGTTTAAAAGGATGGGAGACATTAATAAAGCAGGACTGTTGGTGTGTGTCCAGGTTTTTGTCTCCCTGCGGTCATACAGATGTTGATTGCTCATTGGAAGTATTTGATAATGTAAGGTAAGGACTGTGTTTGATAATGGCCAGTAATTAGTCGGCTGTATAGAGTCTCAGACAAATCCTTGAACAGTCTTTTTATTATTATTATTTGCCTGTTTTTTAGATCTAAATTAAATGGCATCACTCTATTTTGATAGCCCTTTTGCACATTTGGTTGACTATATGTTACAATGCAGCTAAATCTCAACATTTACATGTACATTTTTCATTAAAATATTAGCAGACTATTTTGTATCTGCTGATGCTGCTCCAGCAAAATACTTTCTCCAGACTATAAGAAACTTTGCAAGTACGTCAGCTTACACTAACCTTAACCCCGACCCTAACCTTACATTTTACTTATAATCTCCTTATAATTATGTACATGTGGACATGTAGTTGCAATGTAACTTATAATCAACATAATGTGTTAAATGGACCATCAAAGTGAAGTGATGTCACATAAACACCCAAGCATATAATGAGAAAATTACAGCTAAAACATCATAGACTAAAAGTTTTGAGTACCAATCTTTTGTTGATGACTTGATTTCCATTGCTAGCCTTTAGTTTGGGTGTCCCGTCCACAATGAGATCTCACTGATCCAATATCCTTCTCATTATAACTGTATCATAATGCTTCATTTGTACAGGTGGAAGCATTGTCTTTCCTTCGTTTACCATGAGAGAACCAAATAAGCCAAACATTTGGAAAAAAGACTCTCTCTTTCTCCTGTCGTTTGACTATTTGTAGCTCTTAATAAAGTCCTTCTCTTTGCAAACAGTCCTCCAGTGTAATAACGGCAAATGAAACAGTAGCAGTCCTATAACTCAAGACCTATGTAATTGATCCCTGAAGCACTCTTTGTGTCTCTGTCTCTCTTCAGTCTTTCCGTCATGGTGCCATGTTCTCAGAGAAGGACAGATTTCGTCAGGATGCATCAGCTTTCACCTTAAATACTGGAGTAACGATGCACTGTAAAAACTTTTAAGCCAGTACAACAACAACAACAATCCTTATTTTCTTTTGCTTTTTCTTGAAAACATCAAGAACTTTTGAAAACATCAGCTGCATTGACCAAAAATTATTTGTCAGAAATACAAAAAAACATTTAGTTGGGTTAACATGAGATTATTAGTTTTCTGGAGAGGAGAACTACTCTGTTACAAAACTTGTGCCAATAGAACATTTTTTTTTGTCTGTAGAACTAGATTGCTTGAAGTTGAGTGAAAAAAACAAAACAAAAAAACAAACAAACATAATGCTTATTTTTCTTTCATTTTTTCTTGTGTACTCAACTTTTGAAAACATTAGTTGCACTGACCTAAAATTGAAGTGAACAACAACAACAAAAAAAAATAAAATAAAATAAAAACTTTCACAAATTAGTGCTAAGAAATAATACTTTGTCAGAACAAACATGTTCGATTAAAAAATGTTACAAATGTTAACAACATTTATTAGACACAGAATTAGAAACAGGACAGAAGGCAAAACAACAATAACAGTAAGCAAGACAAGAGTCAAAACATGGCAGGACAAACAGGGAAAAATGCTTTGCAATGTTTCACAGGGAAAAAAACAAGACTCAGCAAAGAGTCTGTGTGAATGAAGTGACTTTATAGTCGTAGTAATCAGTCCATAATGAGCTTCCAGCTGTGTGTGTGTAATTAGGAGACCAGAAACTGGTCCCTCCATTTTAGTTTGAGCATTTTATTTTTTCATTTAACTATTACAGGATTTTACTGAGTTGTTCATGAAAATTAAATGTCAAATATATTTGATTTCTCACTCAAGAATGCATTTTGATTTATTATCTATTATTATCATTTGATTTATAATTTTATAATTTTGTTAGGAAAAATAATAATAATATACAGTTAAATACAATTTAACAGTCCACATGCGTTAATTTTTTTTTTTTTTTTTTTGGTAGAGCGAACTAATTAAATGAAAGATAAAAATTCATAAAAAAATATTTTTTTAATAAAAAAGATAAATTACACATGAATAACAATTTAGAATTTTATTGGCATTATTGCAGTAGTATTTTGTTGTTGTTGTTGTTGTTGTTGTTGTTGTTGTTGTTGTTGTTGTTG
>CAIGQQ010031933.1:3277820-3313458 GCA_903798035.1 Danio albolineatus
AATAATAATAATAATAATAATAATAATAATAATAATAATAATAATAACAACATAATAACAACAACAATAAAAATAACAAAAATAGCAATATGAAAACTACAACAACAACAACGGTATAATAACAACAATAATATTTGTACTTTTTTTTTATTCATTCGTTTTCCTTTCAACTTAATTCCTATAAAATCTGGGGTCACCACAGCAGAATGCCAACTTATCCAGCATATTATGCAACCCATCACTGGTAAACATCCATACACACTCATTCACACACATACAATTTAGCCTACCCAATTCACCTATACCCTGTCTTTAGTCCCTATACCATGTCTTTGGACTTGTGGGGGAAACCACAGCATCCAGAGGAAACCCTCGCAAAGACTGGGAGAACATGCAAACTCCACACAAAAATGCCAATTGACCTGACCCAGCCGAGGCTTGAACCAGCGACCTTGTTGTGAGGCAATTGTGCCACCCACTGTGCCACCACGATGCCCATTTTTTTACAAATTTTTTTTTACAAATTTTTTTTTTTAAGATAATTTAAGTGTAAACATTTCTCTGTTCAATTTGATTGATCCCAACTTTAAAAGGTCCCACAGTGTAATCAGACAGAAGTGAAGCAGAACGTCCTGTTTGCAGGAGCCTAAAAGCTGTAGGTCTTGAATATAAACATGCCAACAAACAATATCATTACTAACTTAGATTGGGTACAGCTTGTGGTACAACAGGTTTCTTTTTTCAGGTCTGGCCCTCACAGATTTCGAGACTCTGAATAATTTTCCATTTCATTTAAAATCGATCAAGTCACCAAAGTGAGACAGAATGACCCAGGGTGGCAAAAAATTCGGTGAAAGTGCATCTATTGCCAGAGGCTTAAAGTGTAGTTCAAACCTCCGCAGTGCAATCAGGCTAAAGCAGCAGTGCTGGCCTCTGATTGGACAAAACGCGTTACATCAAAACTGGCAGGGCTGATAGAGGCCATCTGCTCTGGAGCTCAGAGACTTGTGCAGCTTACCAAGAGCTCTTAAAATGACAGCTAAAACTGCTATTCAGACGTGTGAGGCATCAGACATATGACATTTGACACGCGTCACAGCCATCGCTGCGGTCTTTATCACTGCTCCTACTGACTGTAGCAGTCAAAGGTCAAGCTGAAGTGAAGAGACTCTGTCAGGCGAAGCTATTCGACTGTGAGTCTTCTAAGAGAGTGGGAACGATGTGGGAGGAAAAACACTTAAACGGCAGTCACATTCAAAAGACACCCACCGACTGAACTGCTCATGAAGGACCGGAAGAGCGAGAGATCGCTCTGAGCGAATGCTGAATCCCAGTAGGAGAGGAATATCACTGCTGATATCTAAACTGGCAGTCGTCTACGTCTGCTGCACTGTTAAATCATACAAGTACTGTGATATTTCTCTTTGCTCATATGATAGGTGACATGGACTTAAAGATATATCACAATATTTTTGGTTATATAAACATACATACATTAATATATATATATATATATATATATATATCTGTTTAATATATTTTTTTATTTTTTTATTCATAAAGAAATTAATCGAAGGTCTTTTACCCTGCTCCTGGATGCTTGCTATCCTGCAGAGCTCAACCATAATCAAACGCACTGAAGAAGCTAATCAAGCTTTTCTGTATCATACGAAATACACAAGCAGATGTGCTGAAAGAGGTTGAAAGTAAACTTTGCAGGACAGTGGGTCCCTAGCAGCAGAGTTCAAGACTTCTGAACCGGAGTTGTGATCACACACTGTAATGCTACAAGTTTCATTCATACTGGATGCTAGAGGGCATCCTTGTACATAAACTCCACATATACTTTACTGAAGAAAAGGGATTAGCTATCGCTACTGTTGAGCAAAGAAGATAAAGATTGTAGAAAGGGATAAATTGGTCAGGCATGAACACAATAAACACTTGTGGCAATATGTAGATAATTTCTGTTCCTCAAGCCATCCTGGGTATTTTGTAAGTATAAAGTATATTTATAATGTAATGCTAATTGACCTAGCATTTATAACTGCATTCAATACTATATGTATAAAAAGTATCATTTCTTCCTCATTCTGTGATTTGAAACCATGCGTAGTAACAAAAGTAGTTATTTTAAACACTTCAAGGATGTTATGAAGTTAATTTAAAGTAAAAGTATGTTAATAAATATTTTTTTAAATCTACAGGCTCATAAATAAGTATTACACACTGGCTAAGATACTGAGATAGATTGAAGATTTTCTCATTATTATTACTACCATAAATTTATTTATTTTTTTTATCATGGGCAGAATTTGTACTGCTATATTTCAAACCATAATCTATAGCCCATCCCAAGCTCACATTCTTTCAGATGCTGCAAAAGGCGTGTTTTAATTTGGTTTCTCCTAACATCTCTCTTTGGCACATACAAACAGCCCTTTAGTGTTATTAATGTATGAATACTACTGAGATGAATTAAATATGTATGCTTTATATTAGTAAGGTTCAGGATGGCTGATCCATGAAATTGTTGTTTGAAAATTTGTATTTTTAAGACGTTTTTGAGACTCTAAAGCTGTGGAAAAACTCCTACATTGTGTCTGTTCTGATGTTAAGTAAAAAAAATAATGTTTTCAAGCCACTATAAAAGGGAAGTAGTGACAGATTTATTTTCTTTCTGATGTTGATTCAAGTAAAAACGGATTATCAATAAAGACAAAAATGTTTGACAGGGACTTAGTTCTTGGCTCTATGATTGGATGTAATTGCATCTGATTTTGAGCCTGCAGTAAAACACAACAGTCGAGTTATAAACCAACTTATAAACTCTTGAAGACAGATCTGTTGTGAGCAAAATATTTTAATTATTTGTATATGCTTTTGTGCATATGTGCCCATATTTGCATTATTTCAACTTGTTTGTAAATTCCATTTAATGGTGGAATTCATGCAGAAAAACTACCTTCGCTCTAATGCTATGCGGAAAATAACACTCATTTCAGAGGCGAGTCCTTCAAAGTCCACATAGGCCAAACTGAGCATTGTGAACTTGGATAGTATAGCCTACAGATGACTGATGTCAATGCCTGGCAACTGTGATCGTAACACTTGCATTAAAAACTGTAATTCTTTTTTAAAATGCTTGTCGTCAACAGAATAAAAAATGCTTGTCGTCAATAAATGCAAAACAACAACAACAACAACAACAACAACAACAACAACAACAACAACTTGTTATTGTTGTTATTATTATTATTATTATTATTATTATTAATTTAATAATAATTTAAATGAATAAATATTTAACTTTTTTTTTTTTTTACATTTAATAAATGCCACCTGATGAACCGAATCATTTTCTACAAACAAACACAAACAACTAAAAAAACAAACAAACAAAGGAACAAAAACTGAGCCCTTATGACCAGTATTGTTCTATCTTTACTATATATCTGTTAAAAATCTGATGTTTTTAAATGAAACAAATGTTTTGTAAATGAACAAAGTGATGAAACTTTGCATTGTATGATAGATGATAATTATGCTATATATAAACCAGTGTCCCACCACTTTAAGAAGCTATATATGAAACACTAGTAGCTGGATGTGCTTTGTCTTCAGCAGAGCGAAAGTCATCAGAGAAAGTGATCTCGCTCGTTCTCTCCGCAACTTTTAAGAGTCTGTGCTCTATTATTATCTCAGTGATATGATATTTCACTCCGCCAGCCTTGTCATCACTCAGAATGTCAGCTGCCAATCAGAGGAGCCATGCAGAGGAAATGAACAGTCTGTTCTAAACGTTGAAAACTACAGCTTTCATTCAGTCTGAGGGGTTACGGCAGGGATTCATTCATCTAAAGGGATTTTCAGACACCAGAAATAAAGCGCTCTCTCTAAGCGGCAGTCGTTTTATATCTAAACTCACCAGAGATGCTTGAACATAACTAAAAACAAGATGAAAATAAAAGGAATAAGTTAGGGATAGCAGTTGAGCTGCAATGAAATCCAGAAGACAATGTTAAATAAGAGCTAAAAGATTACGCACATATATACATTAACACGATGTGACAAAACAGCCAACGTTTTAATCTACACATTTGCTGGTTACAGTTGAAAAGTTTACATTTTGCTGAAAAACAAACATTGTTTCCAGGCTGTCAGCTTTTCTAGTTGGGCTGTAGAATTCAACATTGCAGAACCACACTTTTGATTGATGATGCTCATTTACTAAGTGCTGTCTTCGACACTTAAAGTGCACATGACCCAGCTCTATATGTTTTTAATTTAACACATACTGTGCCAAAGTATGGCGTGAAGATGGATGACTACTGCTCTCCTAGTTCTGGCAGGTAGTTAAGAATCAACAATCACAACAAAAAGAGCCTGTATGTAATGTATGTATGTATGTAAGTATGTATGTACTGTATGTATGTATGTACTGTATGTACTGTATGTACTGTATGTACTGTATGTATGTACTGTATGTATGCATGTATGTATGTATGTATGTATGCATGTACAGTATTAAGTATTTAATTATGTAAATATGCAAGTATGAAGTATGGACAAGCAATCAGAGACTTGAAGCAACAGAGGCTAATGGAAATAAACAAGCAAATCATATGTAATGGACCAAATGTGGATGTAAAAATATTGTTTATTTCAAAATTTATTTATTGTTAATTGTACAAATTCTTTCTCATTCAAACGATGCACATAATAATAATAATAATAATGTTTATGAGGTCAATTTTATTTATTTCATTCATTCATTTTCTTTTCGGCATATTCCCTTTATTAGTCTGGGGTTGCCACAGCGGAATGAACTGCCAACTTTTTCAGCATTTGTTTCACACAGCGATTGCCCTTCCAGCTGCAACCCATCACTGGGAAACATCCATTATTCACACACATACACTCAGGACAATTTAGTGGACTGTGGGGGAAACCGGAGCACCCAGAGGAAATTTCCACACAGTACTGCAAACTGACCCAGGGGAGGCTTGAACCAGCGACTTTCTTGCTGTGAGGCGACAGCACTACTTACAGCGTCACCGTTTCGCCCTATTTATTTATTTATTTGTTTGTTTATTTATTTGTTTGTTTGTTTGTTTGTTTGTTTCATTATTTGTTTATTGTTAAAGTACTTTTATTAAGCAGGAATGCATCAAATTGATCAATAGTAATAAAGATTTTTTTTTTCATTTAAAACAAATGCTATATTTTTTACTGATTTTTTTACTGACTGAAGACTGGAGTAAAAATGCTGAAAATTCAGCTTTACCATAATGCACTATTTATTGGATATAACATGAATATCATTACCACAATGGCTATCATTTTATCGTAAGAAAAAGAAAGAAAGAAAGAAAGAAAGAAAGAAAGAAAGAAAGAAAGAAAGAAGTGCTTCACTGCTCTCATATCTAATTGGAGGAGATGTAGGCTCTCTGGAGAATCCAGCTCTCTGCCCTCAAAGAAACAGCAATGCTGCAAAAATATTTCTTCACATCAAACACACCAACACGTTTCTTCTTCCTGCATTTTGTTTCTTGTTTGAACACTAAAAACTGCCAGTGCTTCATTTATTGCCACTGGAGCCTGGATATTTTGTATCTGAGTTAAAGTATAACAGAAATAGATGAGGGGGTCGGGGGACTGAAAACAATGCAGTGAGCACAACATCCTGATTTTATTTATCCCCAAACTGCTCACTTACACTAGTTGGGAGGTAAAGGAAACAGCCAGTGAGGTCATTATTACCTAATGAGATTACCTAATGACTTCACAGGGGTTCCAGAGCCAATAAGCGCTAGATAACTTCCCCAGTAATTATTTGGAAACACCAGTGTGCGCTTCCTAGACATTAAGCCAACATTTTAATCACATTGTCTGAGTGCTTCATAGAGCACAGCGAGACTGGTTTGTCGAAAACTCTCTTTCATTAGTTGGATTAGTGTTGGTCATGATCCGTCACAAAACCATTGCATTCGCCAGTAACATCGATTTGATTTATTTGTTTGTTTGTTTGTTATCTTTCAATTGCTGAAACATAAGCCTAGGGTGCACATTTTTTGTTTTGTCTGCATTTTTTATTTTGCTCATAGTTTGTGTAGTGGTAAATAATACATTAAAAAAATGTATAAACAATATATGGTCCTTCACGTAACCTTGTAGATCACCATAAATACATTTTAGCAAGGGAGTGGTCACCACATTTTCTTATTTTAGCCTTATGTCTTCATATGTATATAATTGTGGATGTAGTATAGACATGATCATTCACAGATCAGAGTTAACCAAACTCTCAATTTGGTGACACTTTATTTTGATGGTCCATTAGGGTATTAGTAGACTATCTGCTTAATATCTGTTGATACTGACATTTAACAGTCCTTCAACAGACATTTACTGTAACTGACTTTAAGAATCTTTGCAAGTACATGTCAACTTACACTAACCCCAACCTAACAGTCTACTTATACTCTAATGAGAATTTGTTGGCATGTAGATGCCATGTAACTTAAATTCAATGAACCGACCATTAAAATAAAGTGTGACCATGAACGGGTAAAAATGAATGGACAACTGATGCGTTTTCAAAATACGCTGTATTATATGATGAGAATACTGGGACTCCACAGTATTGTAGAAATTTTTAAAGTCTAGTGTGACCTTCATATATTTACGTGCATATTCGTCAATGTGGGCGTCAAGGAGAGTTGAAATCAAGTCAGCTTAATAGTAATGACCTTTAACGCGGTTCAGCAGCAAGCATTCAGAATGTAAAAGTCAACTGCTTCACAGTCCTGTGAACTTTGGTTCCGACCAAGGGTTTGATTACGATGTTTTCTTACAGGAATATACATATTAAAAAGTCACTGGTGAGTTACTGAAGTGCATTTAATGTTATATATTTTTTTCTAAAAAAAAAAAAAAAACAGGAATCTCATGCTAACTATAACGACAATACAAAATAATTACTACTTCAAAATATTTTAGACATAAGTGGAGCAAAGACACACCACACTCAACAACTTGATTTTCCATTGTTAAATGAATTTGATTATAAATTCTGATGCAAGAATGTAACCGATATGCTGATAAACTGCAACAGCTTCTTTAAATACAACATAAACATACCGAATTTTGATGCTCTCACCAACAGAGCAGTAAAGGTAGACATCGTTGTTGCCTTGGCAGCGAGAGCAGACTTTGACGCTCTCGCCACCTTCGGTGTGAACGCAGTTAGTCAGATTTTATTATATCAATTATATATTTTTTTAGTATTCATTCATTCATTTTCTTTTCATCTTAATCCCTACATTAATCTGGGGTCGCCACAGCGGAATTAACCGCCAACTTATCCAGCATATGTTTTATGCAGCGGATGCCCTTCCAGCTGCAACCCATCACTGGGAAACATTCATGCACACTCATTCACACTCATACACTACGGACAATTTAGCTTACCCAATTCACCTTTACCAAAGGTCTTTGGACTTAAAACTGGAGGAAACCCAAGCGAACACAGGAGGAACATGCAAACTCCACACAGAAATGCCAACTGACTCAGCCGAGGTTCGAACCAGCGACCTTCTTGCTGTGAGGCAATCGTGCTACCCACTGCGCCAGCGTGACGCCCCCATTTTTTATTATTATGTATTAAATATTGATTTTATATGTTATATTTTAGATTCATTCTTACATATTAATATTTGTCCTCAAGATAACCATTAATAATGTTTTATTTTTATTTTTATACCATATGCCTCCATTTTCATCATTTATAAGGTTTGATCAATTATTTCAAAAGTGTTTTCTTTCATTTTTACAGTTTACAATCCTTCTAAAGAGTTCCAAACCGGGCTCAGACTACAGAAGTTTTAAGATCTTAACAGCTAAAGAAATCTGATCGCAGTTCACACATGAGAAATATCTTAAATATACTACGAGATTTGAAACCCACAACTCAACACACACTACATTACACAAAAATGATCATACCAGAGGGAGTGCGTCACATGATCACAAACTATTTCCTCATATTAAAATTAAGAGTCTCTCTCTCTCTCACATACACATGCGCACACACACATCAGTATACGTATCAATGTGACTAATTAAAGGAGTAAGTTTTTGATTTGTTTTTGTGATTGATTTATTCAATGAAACTGATTTCTACGTAGCTCTTTGTCGATGTTGTTGTTGAATAGTAGGATGGAGGACACGTTACTATAGCCGTGATACTATAGTTCTGATTTAAAACTGAATATCAAATATGTTTAATATAATTGTGGAGGCCCTGATTTTTGTGCAAGCAGATCAGCAATATTCAATCTTTAAACTCCTCACATTAGCAGATAATCTTCTCTAAAAATTGGAACGGATCAATGTCCTCAAAGCTTTTATCTCAAATTCTCGGGAAGTAAAAATCTAGGATTAATCTGTGATAAAACTCCTTTAGTCATGGCCTGGCTTTAGTCAGCTTCACGCATACATTTTTCCTGGACATAACCCCTTTTCACCTTTCCATAACATTCATCTCGGTGTATGCATGGCACATAATTAATGGGGCTGGATGGGAAGTGAGAGGATGTAACTCTGAAACTGTTGCCCGTCTGGGTTCGTCAGGCCTCTGGAGGCATACTTTACTGTGGTCAGACCAGATATGCTTTATGACCTCTCATTAATACCCATTACTATGGAGGTCAGTCAGGACACATTGGTGGGTTATCTACAGGACTATAAACCACAGCACAATGAGAATGACTACATCCATCACTCATACTGCTCGGACTATGATAGAGAGAGATGAAGAGATAGTGATGGGGCCAGAGCGGAGGGGAAAAAAAGAAACAGAAGACATCCATAATAAACGAAGGGGAGAATCAATAGCCGGGGAAGATGTGATGATGAAATCTTTCAGTGTGAATGTTAGTGATGAAACCCAGACATCTATAAATAAAGAATTAACAGTCTGAGGAAAAACTGTATCGCGGTAGTTCAATACGCCCATGCATCAATAGATGAGGAAATGAACAATTTTACAACATTTAGTGCTGTAAAAAGCCAAACAAGGCTGTAGAACGCTTTACGATCAATGAATTTGCATGACTTATCTATGACCTTCTCAATTATGCATGATTCAATGCAATGATACCAATGGATTTGAATAGAGCTTTAAACAAATCAACACAGATTTCTGTACAGATAAATAGACTTAATGGATCATATATTAGAGTGCACATATCTCTAAAGGGCAAAAATGTTTCTGATCTTTGCAGCAACAAAGTTCACCAGAGTGACATTTTCAGTAGTTTATAAATACATATTATCTGGATCGCTTGAGTTGGTCAAGTACATCCCAGTACAAAACAGTCATATTGTGCACACTGAAATATTACTTTGTAACAACCTTGATATCTATATTTTTGGTCACACTTTATTTTGATGGTTCGTTTGTTGAATATAAGTTACATTGCAACTAATTCTCATTAGAGTATAAGTAGACTGTTAGGTTGGGGTTAGGGTTGGGGTTAGTGTAAGTTGACATGTACTTGCAAAGTTTCTTATTGTCAGTTAAATGTCTGTTGAATGTCAGTATCAGCAGATATTTAGTAGACAGTCTACTGATACTTAAATGGACCATCAAAATAAAGTGTTACCATATTTTTACATTATTCTATGATTAATATGATAATTTTAAGATTAGCATTCATTCATTAATTTTATTGTCGGCTTAGTCTCTTTATTAATCTGCGGTCACCACAGCGGAATTATCCAATAACATAACCAGCACATATTTTACACATTCATTCATTCATTTTCTTTTCGGCTTAGTCCCTTTATTAATCCGGGGTCGCCACAGTGGAATGAACCACCAACTTATCCAGCATTTGTTTTACGCAGCGGATGCCCTTCCAGCCACAACCCATCTCTGGGAAACACATCCATACATTCTCATTCACACACATACACTATGGACAATTTAGCTTACCCAATTCACCTGTACCGCATGTCTTTGGACTGTGGGGGAAACCGGAGCACCCGGAGGAAACCCACGCAACCACGGGGAGAACATGCAAACTCCACACAGAAATGCCAACTGGCCCAGCCGGGGATCGAACCAGCGACCTTTCATTTTTTTTAATAAACATCCTGTAGTTTATTGCATCCATACATGATTAAACCCTTCACAAATCTCTCATTTAAATGAATATTTTCTGTAGGACCCTGTACAATATTATATTTGTGCAAATACATTTGATAGGTCAGTACTGAAGTCACATCTTGAGCTAATCTAACAAAATAACTTTTAATAATGGTCCAAACATTAGTAGCCCAAATGTATATGTTAGGGAAAAATATTAAATACAATTTTTAAAAAGGAGCAAAACATCAAGAGAAACTAAAACATAAAATTTTGTACTTCGTTATTTTATTTGCAATATTTCACATTTAAATAAATTATCTTATAATTTATTAACTATATCTGTTTAATTAATCTTTTTTTGTTGTTGTTCAAATGCACCAAAATATATTACCTAGATTCACTGAAAATTGATAAAAATATTCATTTTCAAAATGGGGTGTACTCATTTATGCTTTCCCCCCTCTAAATAAGACTACATAAAATGTCTATTTCTGGTCACATTTGACTTGTGGAGCTGCACATCGATGGATTTGCTCTTCAGTGTTTGGACTTTCAGCAGTGAAAATTAAACCACACTGAACTGAACTAAACTGAACTTTAACTCTGAAAGTTTCTTTTACTCGTACTTCTATGTTAAGCTGCTTTGACACAAACTACATTGTAAACACGCTATAGAAATAAAGATGAATTGAATTGAACACACAGTAAATATCTTATGGGAAACCATGCAAATATAATTAAAGACAATTTGATCCAGCAATAAGACCCAACTATCCAGCACAAGACAACACTGGTTATGGATGAAAGGAAGCGGTTGTTCTCAAAGGTAGAAACATATGCCAGGGATCACTGCACACACTTCAGATTGAATCGGAGTGCCCTTTGCTTTTGCCTGTTACTTCAAGAACCAACTAAATGGACCATTAAGGAGTTCGAAACTAAATAAACAAAATGTCCTACAAAGTTCTGAAGAAAAGCAGGTGGCAACAGAATCACTTAGCCAGCCTAGGGAGAATCTAAAGACTTTAGGCTGTTTCTCTCTAAATATTTAGGCGAAATGGGTTTAAACAATGTGTTGGGCTGAGATGAGCTGTTGTAAAAGATACGGTCTACCAAAAATAAATTCTG
Organism: Danio albolineatus; assembly: GCA_903798035.1. Taxonomy (NCBI): domain Eukaryota; kingdom Metazoa; phylum Chordata; class Actinopteri; order Cypriniformes; family Danionidae; genus Danio; species Danio albolineatus. The sequence continues at coordinate 3,289,105 of CAIGQQ010031933.1, forward strand.
CTGTAGATTTACTCACCCTCAGGCCATCCAAGATCTTGGTGATTATTTATTATTCATTAGAACATTACAGGTCCTTGGTGATTCCTAAAATTCAAATAAATGCATTATGCAAGGGCTACTTGGATTTTTGTTTTTTATTTTTTTTAACCAGGATACCAGGACTTCAGGAAGTTTGGAATCCAGACTTTAGTGAACTTGCTCAGCATATTTAATAAGGGTTGCTGTGAATTAAAGGAAATCTGTAAATAATGTTTAAGTTTTAGTGCAAACCAATCTCTTTAGACATCACATCAATGTATCTTCAGGAGACATTAATTTTGTGTTGCTTGTAAATATAAATAGTGGCATTTTATAAATGACCAAGGATCGTGGTTTCAGCTAAAAAAACATTCTACTCTAGGATTGCAATTTTTTTTTGCATGAACCCTTTAGCATAAACAAATAAAGCATTGCTTACCATTAACATAAAGAGAAGGGTAAAACTTAAGGAAAAAACAATAATGAAAATCTGCTCATACAATTTTGTGTGTTCCTGCTTCTCAGGTCAGCCTTTCCAATCAATTTGGTCTGTATATCATCAGGGGAGTGTGTTTTTAGCACAACTTTATGGTAATCAAAAGAAACCAGTATTTTCCCTCAGGAAAAAAAAGCAGTCATTTGCCCTTTGATAGTGAAGAGGGAGGAGATCAGACGTTTTACTAAGCATTATGAGTTTAGTGCGAGCTTGTCTGACAGGACGGACTTCAGTCTAAAGGGAACTGGATGACAGGAGATTAAAGTCACAGTCTGGACTCTCTGCAGTATTACAAGACAAGTGCCAGGACTTTGATTTGTACTTACAGTTAAGTGCCTGAAAGCTGTGATGTATATTTAAAGACCAACACAGTACTTAGCCATAGAAAAGAGGATGTTTTATAAACGGGGAAGTTTATAAAGAGTGAAATCAGGAGGGGCTGAGTCTTGTTCGGTGTCAAATGTAAGTGTATACCGGCAATTTTGCATTAGTGCTGAGCCCTGACCCACCGTAATGGACTGCATGATGGAAGAAACGTCTAGTTCAGCAGTCGCTTTGAGCCAGAACACGAGGAATTGACTCATATGCCGATCAATAGTCTGGTAGCGCGCCGCTAAATGAACATACCACTGGACACATTCTGAGATTTGTGTTCATCAAAGAGCAAGTCGATTTCTGTGCTTCACGTAATAACTCCACTCTAGATGGAGAGCAGAATTATTAGGCACAACTTAAACGTAAACGCTGCAAAGGCCAACGCATGCAGTGCCCTATGAGCCACAAGTGGAGCTTCCAGCAATAATTGATTCAAGTGCACCATTGATGATTTGGGACATAGATGTTCATCTCATCTCCGCAGGGGTTTGACGTCCTGTGGGTTTTTGTTCCAGCTGTGTTCTACAACACCTCATTTGACTAATTAGCAAGTTTTCGTTTACAGGGGATGCTTTATTAATAATGACAGTGAAGGCTGTGAAAATCATAACTTGGGCATGCGAGCAGAAAACACACCAACTTTGACTGTTCAAAACATCTTTCCCAATTGGATCACAAATTGAGTCTATGGGGACATACTGTCGTCTGGGGATAGCAAAGGAACCACAAGAGGGTGCCAAAGAGTCTGGGGAAAAAAGCAAAGGGAACAAGCATTTTGCAAAAAATAAATAAATAAATAAAAATAAGGGTTGTTGTAGGGGTGTCAAAGGCTATGTTCACATCTGATTTTTTTTCTTCGACCCGATTTATTCTTTTTTTCTCTCTGAGAGAAAGTTCCCCTTAAAATGAAAATGCCACCTTTTCTGCGCAAGGATACCCTATCTGCAACACCCCCTGAGTTTGTTGATCAACCCGTGCCCCAATCGTTAACCACATTGGTTGACATGCACCAGTTTTGCTTTCATTTTTTTTTTTTCAAAATGAACAACCAACTTTCTGTGGTAATTTAATCGCCCTGTGTGTCATTCTACTATGCTGCTGAGGAGCAGATGATGTCTGCAGCACAGAATGATGACGCATGTCGCTCAATGATTGAGTCACATGAAATCCATTACTGTTCACATTGCGGTCGCATTACAAAACATTAGATCTGTGTCTGATTTAACACTACATCTGAAAGTGGCACAAATCTAAATTGAAAAGATCAGATTCCATGCGGTTTGGCCTGTTCACACTGTCAAGACAAAAAAGAGCTGAGTCACATGAGGAAAAAAAAAAACAGACTTGGGCCACATTTGCCTACAGTGTGAATGTAGGCAACATGTTTAACAAAATTACTACTATTCAAAAGACAATAGGTCTTTATTAGTTTTTGTTTAATTTATTTTTAAACAAAGTAATACTTTCACTCAACAAGGATGCATTAGATTTATCTAAAAATTACAGTAAAGTCGTTTACAGTAAAATGTTTATGCATATGTTTTTTAAATGCAAATTTATATTACTGTAAGAAAGTTTATTTAAATAAATGACCCCGTCTTATCATGAATAAGTATACATTTCCACAAAAGGAATATTGAGCAACAACCAAAAAATAATATGGTATATATATTTGCTTTTAATGTATGAAACTAACAGAAAATTAATCAATATATGTCGACATATTTTCAAAATGTATTTCTTTCAGCATTAATCACCGATATATATTTATTTTTCAGCGATTTACTATGAAAATGTTTTAAAGAAATAAAATAAAGTATTTTTTCAACTTCAATAAAATCAATATAAACCACAACACACAACAAAGAACACTGCTGAAAATTTTATGAAAATTAAAATGAGTTAATGTTAATTTTTATTTAACTTTTAATTACTTATGTATTTATATTTTACAGGTAACTGAAAAAACGGATTTGGCCGTAGTGTACTATATGAGTGAGTGTATGGATTTTTTTCTAGTATTGGGTTGTAGCTGGAAGGGTATCCACTGTGTAAAACATGCTGGATAAGTTGTCGGTTCATTCCACAGTGGCGACCCCTGATGAATAAATGGACTAAGGAAAATAAATGAGATTACATTTTATTTAGCATATATACTGCAAATATATACACAACACTTGTGTAAATAATACATGTAAAAAATACATAAATGTGTGACAGTGACAGAGTTAATGGTGTATGATATTTGTTTAAGAGCATATGACTCATGTTTTAAAGAATGTAACAGTTGGCTGATGCGCTGTGATTTATTGGGAGAAAGTGAGTAGCAGGGCCTCATGACAGGTGTATAACCATCACTATCAGATGTGTGTTTGCATGCATTTGTCTACAACCCTGCCCAGGTCTGTACTAAGCAGTGCCAGCCTATAATTTTTTCTTGCCCCACAGCTGTAATTAATGGCTCTATTCTGGCTCATGGAATGATGAGGAAACACCCTGGTAAGCATCAATGTGTTGCTCTGTGTTTAAGTTTGTAGCTAAGTGAAGAGCTCCACCATTACACCAGGCCAAAGGTCAAACAAACTCCCTTCCTTCATGCTTCATCTGTCTATTGCCCAGACTCAATATAAGTTGTGTGTCGGAGAACAACCACGTTTTTCTTTGTGCTCTTAATTAGGGGAATTAACACCTGAAAATCTTCTGGTGCACTTATAAAATCCATTTGGCAGACTGGAGCTCTTTCGTAGTTATTTTAAAACCCATAATTTAACTCAAGGCTTAATCAATCCTCTCTACTTGTTAAAAACTACTTAGTTCTACATGATTCTGAATTTGTGTTTAAAAGTTATATTATGAAACACAACTAGGGAGAAACAGTCTCTTCTGATTAGTGCTTATAAGCAGGTGTGTGAGGACAATATGCAGATGTAAACAGAGACCACCTGCTTCTGTTTAGTTCCCGTGAGCCCAACCTGTGCAACATTTTAAAGCCCCCCTGAAATCAAAACTCAAGTTTCTTTTTGGAGTGTTATAAATAAGTTATTTTTAAGGTTATCTGTACTGTGCTGTAAAATTCACATTTATAAGATATACTGTAAACATTCAAAAAGTGCTTTCTCACTTCCAAGTAAAAATGGTGGGTTCCAGAGACCAGAGTTCCAGAGTTGATTGTATTAAAATGTCCCACTTCTGACCTCAATGCATTTAAGTGCATCACAGACACATTTTAAACTATGTGAGATGTGAATATCTGTCACGATCTCCCGCGATCTAACAGCCAGAGATCGCTGGTAAACACTCACATTCACACAAACTACAAATCACAAACTACATATTCAGTCATGCAACACACACACACCTGATCCAAGTCACCAGTGATTGCAAACACTCACACAACTGAAGCTGCTCACAGACTGATTACCTGGACTTTAAAATCACCACACAAACACAGTCATCGCTGAGTCTTGTTTACTGTAAGTGACATTACAACGAATTTCCTTTGTCTTGTCTTACTGTGTTTTGATCCTCGCCTTGCTTGTGCGTTTATCCCTGTCTGCTACCTGCCTTATTGACCTTCTGCCTGTTACTTCGACTACGATTCTGGATTGCCTGTATACATCTGTTTGCACCTGTGTTGACCACTGCTTACCTGACTTCACTAATAAACCTGCGATTGGATCCTAACCGCCGTTGACTGTGTCACTCCCTGCGTTACAATATCTTTGCTAAAACAAAAAATTATGTGAAATGCTAGCTGTCCTTTTGAAAAGTGCTTACAACAAACAAAAAGAACATGAAATATTGCACTATAAAGCTAATATCATCTCAGGCCACAGGCCGAATGCCTTAGTGATTCACCAATGATGATATACAGCCATATCGCACTGCTACGAGTAGGATATTGCGTTTATACCACAGTTTGATGACATAATCGTGTATAGAAAAAAGAAAATCAAAGAGTCTAAAAATCCTTTTGTATCAGGAACTACTTTATTTCGCCATTCATTCACATCTGCAGCTGATGTCAGAACAGCAGAAACAGTTGCTACTTTACAAGCGTAGTTTTTCAATGATTCTCTAGCATACTATCTAAAGTGATGACGAAACAGGTAATTTTGCTCACATTTCTAGATTATAAGGCTGAATGGCACAAAATGCTAACATTCTAGAGATATTTCTCTGTTGCAATTGGGATATCACAATAATTAACCCAGAAAAAGACAAAACAAACACTACCAGCAACAAAACAAGAACTGCAACATACCAAATAGAGATAGAGATCAACTAAGAAAGTCACAAACCCGTTTTATAATGACTTGATCAGCTGTAGATTGAAATCACGCTGAGATTTTCCACCTCTATGAGCTTATTATGCGGTCTCTGTTAGTATCTTGTGGCGGAACATCAACCGTCTTTGCTCTGCTCAGTATGACAGGCTGATGGATGCCGACTCGCTTTATCTCTGATTTAAATTTTTTAAAATAAGCAATGTCCTTATAAATAAACTGCATATAGTTGCAATCTAAACAACTAAATTATTGCCTAAAAAGCCTCAAAAGTATATTATGTTGTCCAACAGCTGCAATATTTGCCAAACTCTGCTCGTCACTCATGTGGGCGGGTTAATACACAAGGGTGAAAAGGCTGTACGAGTTCTGATATTACTTCAATATCTCACGGTTATTAAAGTATCTTTGAGAACCAGACAAAACTGTTGTGTGTATATAGAAAAATGCAACATGTAAGATTTACATGCATCTATACAATGGTTTGGAGAAAAGTATGTTTTTTCCATATTGTACATGCCGTTATAGACTGTGCTTGTCATAAGTCAAATAGCTATAATTTGAACAAAATGGTATTGTCTACTAAAAGGGGGAGGAGCTACTCTGTGTTCTGCCTTTTCTTCATGTTTCAGTTGAAATTTTGCCATTCATCAAACAAAGCTGCACATTCAGGGGACCTTTAAGAACATATTGGATTGAACAAGCCCCTTTAAATCTCTCTTTAGAGTTGCTGTTACATCCATTACATCTACACATTGCATATTAGAAATCGTATCACAACGTTTTCTGTTTGATGGCAAATTTACTAGCATCCTTCTTTTTCTCTCTTGTTTCGTCTTTCTGGGGATGTGAAAATTGAAGTCGTATGAGGCCATGTCTGCATTGCATCAGACAGTGCTTTTGTTGAAAGCTTTTTGGTTAGCTGATGCAGTGTTAGCTGATGCACTGCTGACACTGTGCAGATGCGTCAAGTGTTTGAAATGTGGAGTTTGGTGATGGAGTGTTCACAGTCCGGGGAATAATAGTGTCTTTCAGCACAAACCCTCTTTTGACATGATGCCTGAAAGTATGAACAAACCTGCAAGTTTCAACAGGTCAGAAAACCCCAAGGAAGCATTAATCCATTTACTCGAGTGACCTGTAGATGATGGAAAGGGTGGCCAGATGCAAGGAAGCAAAGTGTTATCTAAATGTTATACATTCCTTTGAGCTGATAAGGTGGAGTGGTTTTAATCATGGGCTTCCCCTAGAGTTGTAAAGATGTAGATTAGATGACAGCATTGTCAAACATGTTCATTAGTTCAAAATTTGAAGTGTAAGACTTACATGCATATATACAAAGGTTTGGAGTATGTAGGGTTTTTATTTTATTTTATTTTATTTTTACAAAGGATTTTTACAATTTTGCAATTAATAAAACAAAGCAAAACAAAATAAATGCTTTTCTTTCAATGTTCACGGAATTATGGAGAATAACGTTTTACACTAAAATATTAAGGAGCATAACTACATGTATGATTCACGAATTGTTGGCATAGGGAACATTTTTACATTGACTTTATAAAAATGATTGGGCAAAATCCAGCAGGGGGACAAGTGATACTTAAGAGTATAAATGATAAGTCAACAAACTTTTGATAATATTCATAATTAAGTGATCTTCAAAAAGTACTTATCAAGAAATATACAGCAAAATAATTTGATCTTTTTTTTCATTTTATTTTTTATATAGTTGCCAGTGTTTTTTGATCATTTGAGTCTGCTTTTGTTTTATTAATGTCTAAAAATACAATGTGAAAAGAAAGAACATCACCTCTGCTACTTCTAAATTAATTAACTAAAGAATACAAAGTTTCATTCTGGCTTCATCCACTTTATTAATGTCTGAAAATGTTTCAATACTAAAAAACAAAAACATTTTGAAAATGACTAAATCTGTTTTTTTTTTTTTTTTTTTTTTTTTTCATTCACATGTTCCTAAATCAGATTCAGAACAATTATCGAGCATAGATAAAGTCTAAACACCCCTAAAGCCAATTTCTGTTACTGCTTTGGTTGCTTTTGGATGTGGAGATTTATTTACAAGAATTGTTTATATTGTTTATTAAATTATACATTACAGTATTTTATTAATGTCTACCCCTAAAAGCCAACTTATCCAGAATTTTGTTTTACGCAGCAGATTCCCTTCCAGCTGCAACCCATCTCTGGGAAACATCCGTACACACTCATTCACACTCATACACTACAGACAATTTAGCTTATCCAATTCACCTATACCACATGTCTTTGGACTGTGGGGGAAACCGGAGCACCCGGAGGAAACCCACGCAACCACGGGGAGAACATGCAAACTCCACACAGAAATGCCAACTGACCCAGCCGAGGCTTGAACCAGCGAACTTCTTGCTGTGAGGCGAACATGCTACTCACTACGCCACCGGGGCACCCTTAAAACCCAATTATTTACAAATATTTAATATTCACATTATATAATAAATTAACCATTAATAATTCATTCTTTTTCCTTTGGCTCAGTCCCTTATTTATCAGGGGAAACACCCAGTACTGGGAAACACCCAAACACTTTGACATTTACACACACTCACACACTACGGCCATTTTAGTTAATCCAGTTCACCTATGGCACATGTTTTATACTGTATGGAGAAACCGGAGAACCCAGAGAAACACCGTGCCACCATTATCCATTAAATTGTATTTTATTAATATGTAACCCTACCCTGAATCCTAAACCCAGCCCTCAAGAAATGTAAAAACATTACTAATTGTTGTACATTGTTGTGATGTTGTCAAACAAATTATGCTTTATTGATTTAAGTATCCACAGTTCTTTGCCATGTAGACTTTACTATATTATATATCGAACGATGCACAGTACAGAAAACAGTGAAAATATGGAAAGCCAAAAATTTACGGTAGAGAAATGCTGTTTCATAATTATAGAAAATCTATTGTTAGCAAGTTAAATCCATCACTGATACTGTTTATCTGTCATTTGTAATTACCTAATACGGCAAACTGATTTAGCATCAATTTTTAGGTTTTGTGTTTTTGAATGGCTATGGATTGTAGAAAAGTTGTCAGTTCTATCATCAAACCAACCCTAATGCGGTATCTCTACAAAACTAGTTAAAGCAAAGTAGCTGCCTTCTTTTAATGCAAATAGTGTCTTTATCCTCAGTTAATTTGCTCTTACAATGAAGCCAATCTGATGTTAAGAGAGATCCCAACAGAGAGACTGGATACACATGACCTGCACGTGGCATTATGGGATATCTGCCCTGAGTAATTGGGATAAGCTTACAGCTATGAGCTTTAATGAGGCAAAAATGGAAACAAATGGAGTGTGTGTTCCCATTACTCTTCAGTGTGTCCAGGGAGACAGAAGAGAAAAGAACAGAGGAGGTGAACGGCAGAGAGGTGAGGAGAGCAAGAGAGACTGTACTCGGGTGAATTAAACGTCTCTTAATCTGTTTGTGTTCCACCTGAGCTCAAACACATCAGCTTAAGTTACAAAAAAAAAAAAAAAACACACTGATGGAAAGGGGAAAAGATAATGGGAAAACAAGGAAGAGAAAGAGAGAGTGTGTTTGCATGAGCTCTAAACGTAAGGGTGAATTAAGATGAAATGTGATAATTGTCTTCTTATGGAACGCCAAAGTGAGATGTAAACACATCCAGAATATACATCATTGCTGGGTTTGCGTGAAAGTGTATGGTTAAAAATAACAAACATCCACAAAGAAAATAAGAGACAAAAGAGTACGAGAAAATTAGTCACACATCATCTCCTCTGACAAACTGTGAATGTGGACTTTCTTAAGAACCTGACAAGATGAAAGTGTCATTATTGCTTTCACAGCATTGTTTAACACTGGATATGTCTTTGCAATTTGATTTATGTGTGGATATTGCTTTCTAAACAATGTGACTAAATGCAAATGCATAAGCATTTCAGAATGGACCCTTTACACATTTTCAGGTTTCTCAGTAGTGGAAATCGTCATAGTTGGGTTGGGTAAAGTGAATGGGTCCAAAAAATACCCCTTGATGGTGTTATCCAGACTTTCAGAAAAAGGAAAATAAAATGTGAAAGACTGATAATGACAACAAGAATAGAGAACAACGTCAAACGTACTGTCCTTTCTTATAGACGCAGCATTAGAAACACCTTGCATAAGCAGCAATTTTTTGTGTAATTTGATGCATGGGTGACACGTTGGCTCAGTAGTTAGCATTGTCGCCTCACAGCAAGAAGGTTTCTGGTTTGAGTCCTGGCTGGGTCAGCCGGCATTTCTGTGTGGAGTTTGCATGTTCTCCTGTGTTGGTGTGTGTTTCCTCTGGGTGCTCTGGTTTCACCAACAGTCCAAAGACATGTGCTATAGGTGAGTTGAATTAACTAAATTGGTCGTAGTGTATGTGTGTGAATGAGTGTGTACGGATGTTTCCTTGTAGGTTGCAGCTGGAAGGGTATCCACTGTGTAAAACATATGCTGGATAAGTTGGCGGTTCATTCTGCTATGGCGACCCCTGATGAATAAAGAGACTACGCCGAAAGAAAATGAATGAATAATTTGATGCAACGATGATATAATACATACGTGAATACATATAATTGTACATAAGTAAAAAAAAAAAAAAAATCTTAAAAACTTTCAAAGATTTAGGATTATGATAACCGTTAAACCGATCGAATTTTCCCTCTAAAAATGATCTGGCAGTGTCAGAAGATTTTAGACACTTTCCTGCAGTGTGACAACAGCTGCAGTGAGCATCAATCCAAGAACCAATAGGAGCACAGAATCTGTTGACTCAATCCATGCGACAATTCAAATGACCGTGGGAAAATGTCAAAACAGTTTTTTTCTTCCTGGTATTATTATTGAGGCAAACTGTGTGCAAAATTGCCGCAACAGTTTGTTTACATTTGCTGTGAGGAATCATTTCAGAGTGCGGTATAATGAAAGTGTCACGGGTGGATGACGTCAAATTCCGGGGGAGTTTTCTTCTGTGTTTGGTGCGTCTTCATTGTCGTTCAGTCTGACATTATGATGGCTGAGATCTTACAGTGCGAGGGTTAGGGTTCATGCAGTCTGACATGCTACAATTGTTCAGTATTACAAAAAAAATCGCACAGTGTGAGCCAGCCTTTAGCTGAAGGAAAATGAATGAATGAATGAATGAATGAATGGTTACATAGGTCAGCAAAATGCGTATAACACTGTTCTAGTGGATTTTAGATATTTTAATTAAAAGTATTACATATTGTGTCTTTAATATAAATGATGTTTGGTAAAATATGTTTTAGGGCTGTGCAATATGAACAAAATAATCATATTGTGATTTTTGGAATGAACATTGCGACCACCTAATTGGTTCTCCCGCTCAACTTCTTTGTGCACGGAGTGAGCTCTGATTGGTTAACATCTTCCTCCTGCTCAACTTAGCTGTAATTGCCGTGTGCTGCGTCAGCTCTGATTGGTTAACATATTAAAATCATGCACACACAAACGTATTCTGAATAAAAATCTAAATAAATTGATAAATAAAATTGCAGCCTTACGTGGTTCAGAAATTGCATGTGCTTAAATTGCATTTTTTTTTCAATTAATTGCACAGCCCTAATATGTTTTGTATATTTAACAAGATTACAATACTTCATTGAAAAAAAAAATGTGTAGGACTAATTAAAAAAAGAAATTATTATTTTATTATTATTTACTAAATGATTCCACAAATTGTTTGTTCAATCAATTTCAAACATGCTGTATGACTTGAATTATTATTTTCAGTTGGCCCAAACTTAACTCATACAAAAACAGTTGTTAACATTAAACACAAGACAATGGTAGTCATTCTGAACGTTGACTAGATTTGCTTCCTTTAACATTTTTAGAGTACAGTTTTACAGTACATTTAAAGTACAACCCAAGAAAAAATACCGCAATTCAACTTACTAGTGTTTTTACAGCATACCTTTTCAAAATCTCCATCTTTCAAAACAAACAAGCTAAAAAAATCTGTTACTTGTGATTAGAAGTGGAGCCACGACCTTACTTAATTGGTATTATCTACAATAGGCTACAGCTCAAGATATATTACACTTGGATTACTTTGTTTTTGCATTGTGGATACTGTTCGACATTGTTTACGGATTTGCTGACTCGAGCGTTCAGATGACAGCAAGCTGGAACTCTGCCGCTGTTACTAATGCATCTGCGAGAAAATGTACACCCTGTTAGCATGGGGCTTAGAAAAGTGGGGTTTGCCATTGCATATCTATACTGCTGTATCTGTAGCAAGCAAAAACCCAGGAGATTTTCTCTCATCTCAGTCACCAACACACATATACAGTACGCGTGCACACAGAACAAAATGATTCAACCCATAAACACCAGGATGAGGTTTCGGGGGAGAGTTGCATAATGTCTAAGGATTTATGAGGATGTGCAGCATTTTGTTGCCATAGTAACTTGCAATAAAAGGTATTCTGAAATGCCCTATTCATTTTGAAATTTCACCAAACATCTCCAAGGCAAGTGATTATAATACATTATAAATTTAATCTCTTTCCCCCCTCGCAAAACCATATTTGAAAACGCATTACATGAGTCAACCCGCACATTATTAAAATATCTCACAGCAATACGTTTGCTGGGAAAACGCTTTCCTTAATATGACATCTGTTGGAAAGAGGTCACAGTGATACAATCGATACCTAGTCTCTATTGGAAATCTATAAGTCGCATGCAGTGTTCAATTATAATGTAGCTCTAAATATAATCCCTGCTGAATTCTAATCTCATCCGGCTTGCACATTTGCAACTGTTTGTCAACTTGTAGCTTTAAATCCCCCCCATCTGTCTTTCCAGTCTTGTTTATTTGTGTAAATACATGGATAGACATGCATATTATTAAGTCAAATCCATAACGACTACTGGCCCATTTAATTCCACACCAAAATCCGCACATCCTTTTTTCAATCTGAATAGCGAACAGTCGGAGGAACAGAATAAGAAAATGTATTCTCGATTATCTCTCAAAATACACTACATAGTATATTTAAAGTGTCAGACTAACTTTCTCCACTCATCATTATGGATTTATGTAATCAGTATTCTCGCTACAGTTTTTTTTTTTCATGTGAATCCATGTAATTATCATAGTAAAACGTCAATCTGAATTATTCTGTTTCTCATATTCCAGAACCTGTATTTCATTATCATTCTCAGTCCAGCCAAAGCTGTAACAATGGCACTGTTTCAAGCAAAGCATTCATTGTCATTTTAGTTGCTTAATATGATAGGCAGAGAGAGAGAGAGAGAGAGAGAGAGAAACAATAAATGAATTCGCTTTAAACCGCGCCTGATGTACACAACAACTTCATGCGCAAAAACATTAAAAGAAGCCACGCGTTAATTAAGCACGCAAAATCCACTGAGAATGGGAGTCTTTCATCGGCCTGCAAAACTAATGAAGAGTTTGTGTTGCTGCGTTTGAACCACATGTCAGATATTCTTTCATTTATTCATCCTCTGTTGTTTCAACTTGCCGCTTTTCTAGGAAAACAGACTTCATTATTTACTAGCGCTGATACCATTCAGTCACACTGAAGGACAGACGCTCATGCTAAGTTCAAGTATGGGATAATGTACTGCCAGACAGTCATTATAATGAACCCGGACAGGGCGACAGGAACACTGGCACAGGAATAAATAAACACATGGATATCAAAAGAATGAGTCAGGTTTGGCTTGTACATTTCAAACTTGCCAGTTGCTGACCTGAGACTGATGGATAGATGGAGGATCAGATAGGAATAGAAGGATAATATAGGAATATAACAAGCAGTAACCTAGCTTCCATTACATGTGTGTTTATATATACTTCTGAAATGTTGATAAATTATTATAAAATGAGAGCATTTTTCAATGAACCAATTCATGTTCTATGGCTAAAATATTCGTTTTCCCTCTTGCAATAAGCCATTCCAAAAATCTTGATACATCTGGGTAGGTTTATATATATTTCACTCATACATACTGTATGTTATTAAAAGAGATATGGGAGTGTTGTTGCATCATGCTGCTTTAAAAACAAAAACAAACAAACACAAATAGCGATATCTTTAAAGAATGACCATATCACATATGGTCAACCACGGAACCCAGGGGAAACCCACAGGAACACGGGGAGAATGTGTGTAAACTGCACAGAAACATCGGCTGGCTTGGTAGGGCTAGAATCAGTGACGTTCTTGGTGTGAGGCAACAGTGCTAACCACTGGGCCATCGTGCCGCCCATCTTGGAAAGGAGAAGGGGTAAGGGTGGAAAGGGGGATTCTTCAAAACGAAGAAGGCTGTGATATGGAACTTAGGGTATTTATAGTGGCTTAGGAATCGTCTAATTGGTGTATCATAAATTGGATGATGTGGGACCAGCCGCAAGCAATCATAAGCACAATATCCTCTTGAAATTAGTTTATAAATAAACTTCACTTTGTGAAACAATCTATTGATTTTGTGCTATTTGTTTTTTTTTTCTGCAAAATTGGCATTAATTTTACACAATTTTACAGTTGGAAAATATGCTAGTGTTTTAAACTGAAGTAACTATAAAACAAACAACAATTTTGACAATAAAACGAGACAATGGTGTCATTGTTCGGTGCAAATCAGTTTGATGTTGATTCAGTTCTCTAACGGCCTATTCACACTAGGCTTCAGCATCAATGCTTTCCATTCACTCTGAATGGGTGATGTCAAGTGTTGCTGAACTACTGAATCGTTGATCCATCGGTGCAGCTTCAGCAGCCTTGCTAGCTGCAGAAGTTTGGTATTTCACTTTTCAAGTGCCAACGGAAGCCAATCCAATCACTTTATGCAAAACCCCAGCTCAGACAATAGCTGATTGGAGACTAATTTCATTGGCTGACGCTGCTATGTGTATTGCGTCAGCCCTGACTTCAGACATGCCCTCTATCAAGCATTGATGCCGAAGCCCCGTGTGAATTGTGTAGATGTAAAAAAATATAAATTACAAATGATGAAAGAGTAGGGCGACACGGTGGCGCAGTAGGTAGTACTGTCCCCTCACAGCAAGAAGGTTGCTGGTTCGAGCAACGGCTGGGTCAGTTGGCACCCTCTGGGTGCTCCGGTTTCCCCCACAATCCAAAGACATGTGGTATAGGTGAATTGGGTAAGCTAAAATTGTCCATAGTGTATGTGTGTGAATGAGAGTGTATGGATGTTTCCCAGAGATGGGTTGCGGCTGGAAGGGCATGCGCTGCATAAAACAAAAATGCTGGATAAGTTGGTGGTTCATTCTGCTGTGGCGACCCCAGATAAATAAAGGGACTAAGCCGAAAAGAAAATGAATGAATGAAAGAGTAGATTTAACAGTGAGTAAATAAGCTGTAAAAATTCTATAAAAGATAAGTTACCATCCAGCTCAAATGACTTCTTCTCCTTTGATTTTGTCAGTGAATTCATATAATTGCAGTACTACAATACGTGTTGTTTGAAACCACTTAAAAAAGCTGACTTATTGAAGCTGACTTATTTGAAGCGCATGACTTATATGTGGTATTTCAAGACTTTAAAGGTTTATGTATGAATCATTCAGTCCATTTTTGAATACAATCAACTGGTTCACTGGAAAGGACTGATTGTGAAGAATCTTCAGCTCACTGGAGAGGAAGATTATCAGTGGATAAATGCTTGAAAATTCAGTTACTGAGTTACTGTATGACTTTAGAGGTCCCAGAATAAAGCTCACAAATAAAAGGGAGTATTGAAAGTAATTTCTTGTGCCTGTTTTTTGTCATTTTTGAGGCCATTGTTATGTATATGAAAGTTAAAACACCATCTATGCCGCATGTCCATTATAATTTACTCACAACTTTCTTTTGTCTAAAGAATGATGATTCTATATAATTGGTGAACTATACAGTTAATATGTAAAACATGAAAGCAATTTAAGATCTGTTGTAATACTTGCACAGCTTAGCATGGGCCTTTTATTCCTGCCTTCACAACACAGACACAAACTATAGATCTGTGGCCAGCTCCTCCAGGCAAAACAATCCCCTCGTACGACGCTCAAGGTTTATAATACATGCCATTCAACCAGAATGATTCAGAATAATTGTGGATTATTTACCAAATACCCCTAAAGACCGCAAACATAAACAAGCCTTGACTCGGCACACCAGAACGGGTCTTGAAATTACAATAGCTTGATGCCACAATAGAACAATACAGATTTTTTGTTTTTATTTAAAAGTCGAACACAACCATTGATTGACCTTGATGTTCCGATAGTCTCATTCTGTCAGTCACATTCTGGAAAGCCCTTCAATGAAGCAGTCAGACTCACTTGCCAGTTGCAGCAACTCAAAAAAAGGGGAAAAAATGCAGTGGATGGAGACCCTCAGGGTGTTTACACTCGATGCTCATAGCCTGGGATAATAGAGAGACTAATTTGGGGAGAAGTTCATTTACGGACTGCTAAAATTGTCACACAGGGAGAAAAAGTAGGGAAACATACGAACAGAATGAGAAAATGTTAAATAAAAACAGAGTAATAAAGGAAAATCCAACTGTGGTGCCTGTGGTACTTCCTGTAAAGAGTGTACTGACATTGTGCTTTAATCAAAATTATACACAGTTTTACTGATTTAAATGCCCATTACATTAAATTGTTTACATAATGCATTAAATTACATAATGCATAATTACATAATGCATTAAATTATTACATTATAATATTGATAGAACATTGATTTATTTAGAATTGTAAATGTTATTAGCTACAATTGCAGTTTCTGTGGTTTTCGGTGAACTAACACATTTTTTCAGTACAATATCACCACAGTATGAATTTCATTTGTAGGATTTATATGAATTTGTATCTCTTTTTACATTTTTTTTGATTTTGTCATCCTCCAATGACAGTGGGGTTTTGGGGCATGCCTCCTTTTAAAAATTTGCATATTCTCATCCGAATTAAATTATATGGGGCGCACGTGAGTAGCACGTTCGCCTCACAGCAAGAAGGTCGCTGGTTCGAGCCTCGGCTGGGTCAGTTGGCGTTTCCGTGTGGAGTTTGCATGTTCTCCCCGTGGTTGCGTGGCTCCGGTTTCCCCCACAAGTCCAAAGACATGTGGTATAGGTGAATTGCGTAGGCTAAATTGTCCGTAGTGTATGAGTGTGTATGGATGTTTCCCAGAGATGGGTTGCAGCTGGAAGGGCATCCACTGCGTAAAACAAATGCTGGATAAGTTGGCGGTTCATTCCGCTGTGGCGACCCCAGATTAATAAAGGGACTAAGCTGAAAAGAAAATGAATGAATTAATGAAATTATATGAAATTTCAAAAATCAGCCATTTTTCCACCAGTATATAAAATATTTATGTTTTCTTATGAGATCAGGCATCATTTTCACATTTATTAAAATTTGCATTTAGCTTCCTGGTGTTTATAATCACCTATCTTAATGTAACAACTGTTTATAAATGAATTTTAGTTCCAGTGTTGACTATAGGATTTTTCAAACAAGTCCAAAAAGTCTAAATGTATGTCTAAAAATGTATGCAATTACTTCATTGTAAAAAAATCAAACTTACAAATTGTTAACTCAGTTTAAAATCGTAAGTTAGATGGACATATTTTTGAGCTCAGAGTTGAATTTACTCATAAAAATGATTCAACTGCATGTTTGGAGCTGTCTGTTCAAAGAAAGTAAACAATTAAGTTGAGAAGAATTAAAATTTTGATTTCTCCATATCTTCAAAAAATAAAAAGTTGAGTTAACTTAAAATTTTAAAGCAACCGGCTGCAAAGAAATTTTGAGTTTATTAAGCTTCAATGGTTGAAGTTATTTTGTAAAGTATAATTGACTTAAACTAGCCTTTACGGTCAACTTAAATTGATTTGGCACAACTTCAAACACTGAAGCTTAATAAACTCAAAATTTCTTTGCAGCCAGTTGCTTTAAAATTTTAAGTTAACTCAACTTTTTATTTTTTGCAGTGTGACAGCTTTTTTATTATTATTTTTAAATCATATTTGTTTACATTTAGAATAGATGTAGGTATTTTTACAGCAGTTAAAAAGAAATGTTCTCCCATTTTCTGGAGTGAGGTCCACATTTTTGGGAGTGACAGCTCTTACACAATAAAATATTGCAAAAACATATAAATTTACATTCAGAAGTTTTACTTTAAAATAGCAATAGACACTTAATATGGAAGTATTACCTGACCTGTTGAAAATTATTCGGTACAATCTAATATATGAACAATTGGAATGACAGCCATGGCCATTCTAGTGATTACAGAATTCTAGTAGCTGTAATGTTAAATGAATTAATAACAAATATAAAATGGTACAATGCATGAACATGTTAGGGTGTACAGTATGCATGTGTCTCAGTCTCTCTGTTAAGCTGATAACAGCATTACAGCGTGCATTTTAAATTCATAGTGCTTAATGTTACGAGACCTCTTAATCCTCAGAAAATCAATGCCTAATAACCTATGAAAATGTACATTTGCTCTTTTACTATCGCCAGAGGCCCAGTCACGCACCCCGGGGGCCCTTCTTTCAATTCGCATTAGCAGTAAAAACCATAAACCAGCATTAACGACAGAGGATTTGTGTGCGGCTGGTCTGCGTTCGTGCCATTTGGGACAGAGATCAAATCCAGGAATGATGGTTCCATGATGGAGATGAACAGAAAGGGTCTTGAACTGGTCTCAGAGATGTTTAAAATCAAGATATGAGAGGAGCTAGAAGAACAGTGTCTACTTTTATATTTTTATTGTCAACTCTGATATATATGTATTGTGGTGAAGCTAATAATGCATTAAAATGTAGTTGGGCATTTAAGCCACACAAAATCTGATCACTACATCAACTAACAAAATGATAAAGTATCATTAACAAATCAAATATAGGTGGTGTTTATTAAAACAATTAACTAACTAACTTACCAACTTAAATGATTACCTAACAAAACATCAAAACAGGTGGAACGAACAAACGAACCTGAATAAGCAAACAAAGTAGCTAAAATTATAAATAACTGCTTGAAATGTGGCGTCACAGTGGCGCAGTGGGTAGTATGATAACTTCACAGCAAAATGGTTGCTGGTTAGAACCCCGGCTGGGTCAGTTGACATTTCTCCCTGTGTTTGCGTAGATATCCTCTGGGTGCTCCAGTTTCCCCCACAAGTCCAAATACATGCAATATTTGTGAATTGAATAAGCTAAATTGTCCATAGTGTATGTGTGTGTATGTGTGTGTATATGAGTGTATGGGTGTTTCCCAGTGATAGGTTGCAGCTGTAAGGGCATCCACTGCGTAAAATATATGCTGGATAAATTGGTGGTTCATTCCGCTGTGGCAACCCCTGATGAAAAAAGACACTAAGCTTAAAAGAAACTTAATAAATGCTTGAAATGTTACGTTAATAAAATATGCAAACAAAATGCAAACAAAAAAATAAAGAAATTAAATAAAAAAGAAAAATGAATGAATGAATGGATGAATGAATAAATGAATAAATATTCAGTTGTAAATAACCAAAGTGGTTGAATAAATGTACTTAATTTAAAGATGAAATTAAGTAAATTACTTAACTAACTTGACTAAACAGAATAATTAGATGAAGACAGTCACACATAAAAAATGCTGGGTTCCGCACAATTCCTTTATGTTGTCCCAACACAAATCGATTGAGTAAATTTAATAGTTTTTACAAATTTAAGTGGATCGAACCTAAAACAAAAAAATAAAAATAAAAATAAATAAATAAATAAATAAATAAATATATAAATAAATAAATAAATAAATAAATAAATAAAATAAAATAAAATAAAATACATTTTTTTTAAATTAAGAATTGTGTTTTAACTAATTTTAAATAAGTAGTTTGAACAAACAGCAAAAGTCATTTTTTGAGCTCTCTAACAAAATACATTGCACAACCTCATGCTATTAAGTGACTTGAATCTGTTTACGAGTTTCTGTATATCATCAAAACACCATCAGAGGTTCATTTATTTATTTTTTCATCAAATGCGGCCTTGTTTTTTTTTTGGTGCACTTGCATGACCGTAAATGTGTTTTTGATAAGCCTGTGTGTATGAGCTTGTGTAATTGTGTTGTCTCCGACTGTCAGCTCCACTAAGCCCCAAACACCCCCCTCCCACACTCCTCCTACCCACCCTCCGCACGGATGACCTGTTTCCATATAAACACGGGATGCTGGAGGCAGAACGCTGAACGTCGGCGCTAAAGCTTAGACATCCCGAGGATGGACGCCTGCGAGGCTTAGGGTCCCTCATCTCACAGCCACAGCGCCAGCAGACCCAGCCGGCCGTCCTCGCTGCCACCCGACTATAATTACCCACAGAAATGCAGGGCTGATCTCCAGCTGCCGTGATATTAACTCCATCAGGTCTTGTGCTGAAAAGAGCTTTATCCCTCAGCTCTCAGGAGAAGCTCCCCTTAATAACATACATAACTTCTCTTGAGCACAACTTCTTCTTCTCCGAGGCCCTGACGACTGAAATACTGCTCATAAGGGGAAAGGGAGGAAAGAAATCGATGTCCCTATCTTCTGCTGTCTGTCTGTAAACCATGGAGAGGTTATTAAGAATGTGTGCAAGGATGTAATGGGAAATGATTGTGTGCGTGTGTGTGTGTGTGTGTGTGTGTGTGTGTGTGTGTGTGTGTGTGCGTGTGTGTGTGTTTTGTGACATCAGGACACAAACATAATGATACATGAATTACAAGGAGAATGTTTCTTATGATGACATTTCCTACATCCCCATTTCCATAAGTTTTATGAAACATACAGAAGACTAATGGAAAGTTCATACGGTATAAAAACAGTGGAAACTTATGGAACCTTATGTTCCCATAATTTACACACAAAAAAAGAGTGTGTGTGTGTCTTTAGAATTAGATTTTTTAAAATCCTGTAAAAATAACAAACTTTCACCTGAAGATTTTGAATGAAGCAAAGTGTTCTTAGCCTTTTGCATTCTTTAAGCTCATAGAAGTCGCTAAATTTTCACCTAGATATTGGGTGATTATACCATTCTTAACTATTAGTTTTATGCTAACCAAGGAATAAAAATATTAGTTAAGAATGCATTTAAATTAAATGTATTGTTTTTGTTGCACTAGTGTTTTAATCTAATGATTTTGAACTTAAATTTGGTTTACTATAGTGAAAAAAGTACGTATGTGTATTTGTGCAGTGTGTACAGGGCCGGATTAACCAATGGCCATTATGGGGGCACCTGGGGCCCCTGTGAGGGGGGAAAAATGCAGATTTTGGAGTGTCTATTTTGGCAAAGTGCAAATAGCGCACCTCGTTAATTCCCACCCATCACTGTCTGATTCACAGAGACAACATAACTGTTGAGCGCAACTGATGGCACTTTGAGTGGTGTAGCTCGTAAAGTGCATGGCAATTTGTTTTGACGTGATCGATCATGAACCCAGTTCGAATCCAGCATCTGATGAAAACTTTTTTTGATTTTTTTTTCCTTTTTTCGTCACGAGGAGAACAAGTAGGAATCATTAAAAAGTGTGTGTATTATGGAAGACTCAGATTCATAGAACTGGATTGGAGAGGTGTTATATCCAAATCATATGCATTATAAGTTTTCAGAAGTTATACATTAAAAATACCCTTAAATATATATTTTTAGTACAGCTTCAGTGAACTTGAACAAGTATAATAAAATCCATGAATTTTCACTAATTTTATTAGCATTTTCTTTTTCAAAGTATGCTTTAAATGCTTTAAAAATACATAAAATCTTTGTAGACTGGAAATTTATGTATTGTACATCATTTATTTAAAAAATGTGGGCAATACATTATAGACTAATTTTATTTAAAAAATATATTAATCTTATTTTTTAATTCAACTATAGGGGTGTGGTCAGACATTGTGGCCAGGGGCCTCTGAACTCTTAATCCGGGAGTGTGTAGCACTTTAAATGTTACAAGTTTATTGTTTTCTGCATATTAACATTTCCTGCTTTGTAATGTAATGTAATGTAATGTGTATTTAGCACATTTATTGTGTATGGCCATACACCCAAAGCGCTTCACAATCGTGAGGGGGGTCTCTCCACATCACCACCAGTGTGCAGCATACACGTGCATGATGCGACGGCAGCCACAGGACAACGGCGCCAGTGCGCCCACCACACACAAGCTATAAGTGAAGTGGAGAGACAGTCATACAGCCAATTTGGTGGATGGGGATGATTGAGAGGCATTGATGGGTAAGGACCGATGGAGGGAATTTGGCCAGGACAAAGGGTGTACACCCCTACTCATTACGAGAAGTGCCATGGGATTTTTAATGACCACAGAGAGAGAGAGTCAGGACCTCAGTTTAACGTCTTATCCGAAAGATGGACCTTTTAACCTCACAGCTTATAATCTGACTTAAAGTAAAGACTAAAGCTAGATCTAACATTAAAACAAGTTTGTAAATTTTCCAATGAGGCTAGAAAAAACAAACTCGCATCACTACACATTTGTTTTGGTATGCAATTTTAAGTAAATGTATGCCACGTTTTAAAATAAGTCAGGTACGTCACCATAAATGAACAAACAAATAATAAAATGAAAAAGACCTACAAACATACAGTTGAAGTCAGAATTATTAGCCCCCCTGTATTTTTTATTTTTTATTTTTTAAATATTTCAAGGAAATTTTCACAGTATGTTTGATAATATTCTTTCTTCTGGAGAAAGTCTTATTTGTTTTATTTTGGCTAGAATAAAAGCAGTTTTAATTTTTTAAAGACCATTTTAAGGTCAAAATTATTAGCCTCTTTAAACATTTTTTTTTTCAATAGGGTACAGATCAAACAATCATTATACAATAACTTGCCTATCCTGTCTAGTTAACATAATTAACCTAGTTAAGGCTTGAAAAGTCACTTTAAGCTGTATAGAAGTGTCTTGAAAAATATCTAGTAAAGTATTTTTTACTGTCATCATGGCAAATATAAAATAAATCTGTTATTAGAAATGAGTTATTAAAACTATTATGTTTAGAAATGTGTTGAAAAAAATCTTCTCTCCGTTGAACAGAAATTGGGGAAAAAATAAACAGGGGGGCTAATAATTCAGGGGGCTAATAATTCTGACCTCAACTGTATCATCTTTAAATGATTGATGAGAGAGCCATCATACAATGATGTGTCTATAAAGACTTCTATTTCTGGTTTACGACATGCTATTAATTTTCCGCTGCTCCTTAGATATCACAAGGTTATTAGCACAATGCCTTTTCACGCACAACCCCAAAAACCCTGTTGCAGATGCACATTAACAGTTACGAGTTACGCACTCTAACAGCTGGTCCGTTTGGGCACATATGTATCACCTGAACATATAATTTTATCACTACCAAGCGATCAAAGCATGAGGAGATATATTCAAAAGCATGACTCCATAATAAAAGTGGATGCATGAAATTAGCACGCTGTAATATGTTAATAACATCTACGTCTGTCTGGGGACAAACCACAGTATCCACACCAGGAATGACAATGATTTTGTTCTGGATTGATTGATTGATTGATTGATTGATTGATTGATTGATTGATTGATTGATTGATTGATTGATTGACTAGAATTGGCTTGTAAAACACAAGAAAAACAAGCGAAAAATGACGCAACCACGCTACTATGCTACTGCTTTCCACTACTATGCTGGGAGAAACAGAATAGGCCAAAATGTGTTGTGTTGTTTAGTTTTTTATTGTATTATTAAATCATTAATTATCTCAAATGAATTTGCAACATCCCAGAGATGGGTTGTGGCTGGAAGGGCATCCGCTGCCTAAAACAAAATCCTGGATAAGTTGGCGGTTCATTCCGCTGTGGCGACCCCGGATTAATAAAGGGACTAAGCCGAAAAGAAAAGGAAAGGAAAAGGAATTTGCAACAACTATGAAACTCAAATCGGCTCATATAAATGCAGTATAGAAATACTGAAATATTTTCCTTATTGGCTTAAGTCACTGCTGATGTCCCACATCATTCTGGTCTGGGCCCTTTCCTATTCATAATCTATTTACTTCTATTAATGTATAATCAATAGACTTAAATATGACACCTAGATTTTCTTGTCTTCTAGACTCTCTGTATTTCCCCCCCTCCACCTTCCCTGACCAGATATTTAGCTGAAATGATTTAACTTTCTAAAACTCAATAGCAATAAAAAGGTCTTACTCATTGGTACAAAATCTACATTTTCAAAATTGATTCATGCATCGAGTTCTATAAAGCTCTTCTCACTGATTTTCCTTCTAAACCTTTCCATAGACTGCAGTTGGTTTAGAAATCAGCAGCCGTGTGATTTTTATAGGATCCCATCAGTTGAGCACATTACACCAGTTCCTCAACATTTAAGGGGTCGTACACTGTACGTTCCGAACTGTGCCATGTTGCAACATATTCTATACAATTGTAAACATTATTTTCTTTGAGAATACATACACCAGTGCCACGATTCAGCATCTGTTTGCATTGATTAGCAAAGTACAGTACCCACTTTGCACCAGCTCCCTGTAAAGTATTGGTTTTAATATTCTGCTTCTCACATTTAAGGTGCTTCATAACTTTGCTCCGCCATATCTTACTGACCTTCACCGCATCTATATTTCTTCCCACACTCTCAGATCTTCTCACACAATTTCTCTTGTGTCGCTGCGTACACGTTTAAGTACCATGGGAGCAAGATCCTTTAGATCTGCAGCTCCTCGCCTATGCAACTCTCTTCCCCTGATATACAGAACAATGACAACCTTCACATTTTTGAATCTCATCTTAAGGCTCTTTTACTCTTTTGGTGACTCTTTTTATCAAGACTTTTCTATGAATTTCTCTTATTTTGATTTTATTATATCAATGATGTTTGCATGCAGATATGATTCTATTGTTTTGTAGGTTTTGTTTTGTAATGCTTGTACATTTTGTCTATTTACTGCCATTTGTTTTCCAATGTGTGTACTGTAAGATGACCATGGGTGTTTAGAAAGTCTCCATTAAATACAATGTTTAATAATAATAATAATAATAATAATAATAATAATAATAATAATAATA
>CAIGQQ010031933.1:3323425-3339600 GCA_903798035.1 Danio albolineatus
AAGTCTTGGAAGGCTGGTAAGACGTGGAAGTCTTTGAAGGCTGGTAAAACGTGGAAGTCTATACTAATTCCACCTTTAAGGTAAGTGCAGCTAATCTATTTTAATGAGAGTGTTCGGAGGGAGCACACTCAGAGTCCGTTTCGTAGGAACGAGCTCGGACCCTGAGTGCTGTGAGGAGTGAGTTTAAATGGAGTGCACTGTGATGGGAAACGGCTGTGATCAATTAACATTAACGTGAAGGTGCTAGTGGTGATTACGGGACTAAGTGAAGGAAGCTGTGCTGTGTTGTGAATCAACCAGCGATCTCTGACTGAGGAGATCGCTGGTGATCGTGACAGTAGTTTCCTTTTTAATACGATTACAATTTTAAGGCAATTAAAAAAAGAACAACACGAGCCAGAAGTCATCAGTGCTGGAGGAAGCTATTGATGTGGTGAAAAAAATTATTTGCAGCGCAAAGTCAGATGTAATGACATGTCGATTAAATTAACAGAACTGGTCGAGAGGTCAGAAATAGTTTTTTATATATCTATATATATTAGTTTAATATAATTTTAAACAGGAGTGAGATGGGAGTGGGAGTCATTTTACTAGGAGCGGGGTGGGACGGGATTATTTTTAAAACTTTGGTCTGGTCGTGGAGTGGGACAGGACAAGATTTCTTTCTGTGGTAGTGGGACAGGACAGGAGTGAAAATCCACTACTGTGTCATCCTTTGCTTTATATTCACCCCTCTCTCTCTCTTACACACACACCTGGTTTGTCTTGTTTTCTGT
This sequence comes from Danio albolineatus, assembly GCA_903798035.1. Taxonomy (NCBI): domain Eukaryota; kingdom Metazoa; phylum Chordata; class Actinopteri; order Cypriniformes; family Danionidae; genus Danio; species Danio albolineatus. The sequence continues at coordinate 3,324,202 of CAIGQQ010031933.1, forward strand.
TTTGATTCTTTGCCACGTAGCCTGACCATTTGCCTGTATTTCGACCACGTATTTTGGATTATCTTTATGCTACTATTTGCCCATGTTTCTGACCATTGTCTGCGTGACTTAGCTTTAAATAAACTGCCTGTGGATCGTCAAGTCCATTGACCAGCGTCCAGACTCTCCTACATTACAGAATTATTATAGTTTTATATATTTTTTAATATATAGATTTATTTATCACATATGACAGGATGTGAGGGTTTAAAATGCAATTTTATGATGTGGTCATATGTTGCACTCTTTATGCTGTACGATAAAAACATTTATTTTTTTGATATATATAGGGTATAGCTTAATTAGGCAATTTAGAATACAGCAAGAGAATAAATAAAAGTTGAAAATAATACATAAAACATTTACAGTGGAATTTATTAAGAACCAGTTAACTTAAAGTAAAAATACAGATCATAAAAAAACTATATATCTTGTTCTTCAAAATATGTTGTACGCTTTATTTTACGCTGTGTACTTTCCCTTAGGATAATAATCAGGGGTACAGGCATAGTAGTAATAACTATATTGACTATCAGTACAGACACGCAAAACAGAACTGTAAAATAAAGTGCTACCATAATATCTTCTATTACTGTGTGTTCCACAGACGAAACACAATAATATCCTTTCAAGCTTTACCTTTTGTAAGTAAGCGTTGGTTTTAGTGTTAATTAAAAGGACACACACATCATGTACAAGCACACGTGAATTGTGTCAAACTGCCACGTCTCATGTATTCTTCCCTTGCATAAATTCACACTCCACACACTTTCTTTATGCATGCTCATGTTGAAGGAACACATACACATGTATAGATGCATCCTAGACAGGTCCTATTACCACCCACACTTCCTCTATACACACTCTATCACTTTTCCTTGTTCTTTTGCTGTCTCTCTCATGCGCCTGACTTCTCAGGTTTCCGTGAATCAGACCTGGTGAATAATGTATAAGGTACAAGCTGTGAAAACCTGGACAGCACTGTAGGCAGCAGGCAGCTACTAAATGAAAGTTTAGAGCATTCAGACAGACGGTATTCACCGGTGCGGTGTCGTATCCACCCACAGACACCGACATCTTCATCAGCTGTACTTTGTTTAAAAGGGACTGTCAAAAAAACAACATTTAAATAGTGAAATGGATTGCTCAGCGCCCGTTTGGAGAAATGATGCCATTAAGGGCAACAGAACACCACTAGGAAACTGCTAGGGGGAAAAAATAGTGTTTTACAAATTGGCAGACATTTTCTTGTGCCAAAAGTCAAGGAGATTGCCAAATGACTAGTTAGCAGGCCAGGAGAAAGAAAAAAAATGGGAAAACATTATGATTTATTTCACATTAGCACAATGGATGGGCTGGCAAGAGCACTTTGCCATTAAAAGCTGTCTTACATGTTTGCCACTAAACCATAGCTATTTTGTTAGGGCTTAATTCATCCCACTGCCTTAAATGTTTTAAATCTGTCTGATTAGTACAAGTCAACCAAGAGACTGTCATTTAAGCTGGTGTTTACATGTCTAAAGCAAAATCCACACTACCAGCGACCAAGCAACAAGATCCCATTCATTTTAATGTTGAGCTAGTGATTTCCCGCACTCTCTATCTACCTGCACAACAAATTTGAGACCATAGTCCTGCTTTTAAGTGAATAAATTCACTTGGTGGCTATATCTTTAAATTTAGAAACATTAAATTCTCAAAGTGAAGTTTATTTATAAACTAATTTCGAGAGGAGGACGCGCTTATGATTGATAGTAGCTGGTCCTCATTAGCTAATGCATGATTCACCAATCAGATAATTCCTAAATCACTATAAATAACCAGAGTATCTTACCTTAGCCATCTTCGTCTTGAAAAATCCCCCCTTCCACCCCTACTCCTCCCCTTTCCTTATCAGGGTAGCACGGAGGCCCAGTGGTTAGCACCATTGCCTCATAGCAAGAATGTCACTGGCTCAGATCCTACCTGGCCAAGTCGGCATTTCTGTGTGGAGTTTGGATGTTCTCCCCGAGTTTGCATGTTCTCCCCGTGTTTGCATGGGTTTTCCCCGGGCACTCCGGTTTCCTCCCACAGACCAAAAACATGTAACATAAGCAAATTGACAAACTAAATCGGCATCATAGATAAGCGTAGAATTCAGCATACACTCTCCAGAGCCATTCATAATCTACATTCGCCAAGCAGGGGAGTTCTTGAGACCTACCTGAACTCGGACTCCCCTCTCGCCCTGCAACGGGGGGTAGCCCCGGGCTCGAGGACCCTACGAGCTCAGGGCTCTCTCCCGGGACAGCATGCCAAACACACTTTAAAATCAATCATTAGCAAGGGTGAACTCTTGAAACCTGTTTTTTAAGTGTATGGTTAATTAATGTTTGTATTGACCAATTAACAACAACTGACTTCTAAATTTAGTTTCTAAACATTTGCATTTGTTCAGTTTGCCCAAGCTAATGTGCATACATACTCAATGGGATCAAATTCAAGACACCGACCTCCCCTACGACTGTGTCTGACAGATGCAATCAGACATCTTACTTTCAATCAAACTATGAAACTACCAAAAAAATTAATAACGTAGATGTTACCCAATCTCTTCATCTGAATAATACTGTGTCTGTTCACGATGGTCTTCTGAGGTCATTTCAAAGGAATTCATGACAGCAAATCTCCTTCCAAAATGACAGCGACCACTTTGTTTACATGTTTGTGGCTGTTCAAATGGATGTCCTCATGTGATTTTGTGTTTGAATATCGGTGATGAGAATTCATTTAAAATAATGAGGTTAGTAAAGAATGTACATTTTTTCATGTTGTTTTCAAGTTTTCAGTTAATTTAAAATGTAAAATGAGAGATTTTAAGCTTTATTTCCAGCCTATTTGTTGTCCGCAGAGGGTTCATAACAATGAAGCAAGAAGGGTTAATGAACTTCTGGACCACACACATACTCTATGGACAGTTTTAGCTTACCCAATTCACCTACACCACATGAGTGGACTTGTGGGGGAAACCAAGACACCCGGAGGAAACCCACGTGAACATGGGGAGAACATGCAAACTCCACACACAAATGCCACCTGACCCAGCCGGGGCTCAAACCAGTGACCTTCTTGCTGTGAGGCAGCAGCACTACCCACTGCGTCGCCCCTACGAGTGGCATGTTTTGTGTATTTGAGTTTTTGGCTGGGAATAGTTCTTTGGTTGAGAATACTTCAACTTTATGCAAATTGCTACTATTGCAAGTGACAGCCAATATGAGCATCATTAGAGCTCACATTTCGGCATTTGCTGTGGACAAATAACCACCATTGCAAAAATTGTACAGAATGTGTTTTTTCTTGTTTAACTTTGCAATTAAGCATTTTATGTATAATTCTGTTCATATTTAGCGTTTTACCTCCCCTTTGTTTATTTTTAACAGTAAGAAAAGTCATTCACTGTCATTAAATATCATTCATAAACTTTACCTAAGCAACCTTCAGGTGAGAAGTCTTACTATCGACTTAAATCACCACCTAGGGCAAAAGGCAGCAGTCACAGGTAATGTAAATGGTACTAAAGAAGCAGTAAGGGAAAATATTTTGATAAACACAAATTATTGTTCCACCATCTTTTGCTTCTTGTTATAAACGAGACTGACACATACATGTATGCTGAAATGAGGGAAGTCTGTGCAGCAGATGATTGGAGTTGTGTTTAAATTGTAAAGACTTGCTCCTCTTCTTCTCCGTGACCCTCTTTAAATTTTGAAGTTTTTGAAAGCAGGAATGCAGTCGAGCACTTCAATAAATCAACGATAGATTCTTTCAAAAAGACACTAGATAACATCATATATCCTTCCCCGCAACAATGTATAAAAATCAATATCTGTGTAGTACAATCATAACTCATCAAACATAGGCCAAATTTTTCTATGTCTCCTCCCTATGAATTTTATCCAGACATCGCTGATTATAAAAGTAATGGCTTTTATTTTGCTTCGGAGTCCTGCCAGGCAAACACATTTGAAAGACGATCAATTTTATCTCTGTTGTGAGAACTGACAACAAACATCTACAAAAAAAGGGGGGGTTCTACTATACTGGTAATTTCTTTGCTGAGAAGCTGGCACTTTGTCATGAATGCCGGCGAGACTGTTCTCCAAAGCTCACACCATACTTTCATTACCCCTCGTCCATTCCCCTGTAGGCCAGCTGCCATGCCAGCTTGGATCCTGTTAATGCTCTAAAACTGGAACATAATTTCAAGGTCTCCGGGAATAGCCTGCTCTTTCCGGCCTTTTTATATTTATTTATTTTATCCAGAGTCACCTGTCGAGTGGGTGTGATTATGCATGCATGACCGGGCCTGGGCCATGCAAATCCTCCGGGCCCTTTCGCACAGAGCTCGATGACCTGCTTCCTGCTTTCATCCCGCCTCTAAGTACCGATCGCAAACGGCCAGGAACTAAATCAACAGCACATGAAAGGCGCCGAGTGTGGAGGAGAGGGGCCACATGGCTAAACAATCCCCTCCTCAGCTCGTCGTAAACAGCTTGGAATGTTCACGCAGAGTTGAGCACATTCACCGATGCCTCAAAAGCACTGTCTGTTATGCAAATGAGCTGGGTTTAATTTCTATTCCACTGTTCTCAATAAAAAAAAAATATCACCCAGCCTGGTCTGTGTGTTTACTTGGCCCCTGACTGGAGGCTCTGAATGCTAATATGTTTGGCTGGGTTTTAAATATTGATATACAGTGTAGTGTACTTCATTCTGATCATTCAGCTGTCTAAGGAGATATATTTGAAAAGCATGAAGAAAGGACACTGAAGGACAGGTGAAGGAAGGATAGATCAGTGTAGATTATGAATACTTGATAAAGAGAACATTTGTGAATGAATTACAGGTACACTTTGTGTTGCAGCAAACAGCAAGGTATACTGAAACTCTCTCACTCTCTGGTCCTGAAGGCCTTAGGAATGATCATCAGTCATAGCTGTGATTTCCAAAACATTCCATGATACAATTTCACAAACTCAGTCAAGCCTCCTAAATCAAGGCTGGTCATTCTTGATAGACGAATGCACAAGAGGAAAAGATTATTTAGAGAATCTTAAAGGGAGTTGGATTCAACAATACAGCACAATGAAATTATCTGTCTCTTACATACAGAGTCTTGATGTTTCAGAGAAGTCCTGCAGTGACCAAACCTCTCATCAGCAGAAAAAAAAAACATTATGTGGAAACTGGGGAAATTAAAGCTGAACCCATAGTGCATAAAGAAGTCAGTAAATGGTGGAGAATGAAGTGTTCAAGAATAAAGACCATAAACAAACAATCGCTACAGAAGCAGCTGAGGAAAAATCATTAAAGCAGCAGTATTGTTGCTACAGCTCTATAAGCCATTTCTCCATTGCACAATTCCACTTACAGTCACAGCACCAGTACCCTCATCTCTGTTTTGTTTCACAATGTATACAAGCTGATCAACAGATGTAAGGAGTTCTGTTTTGAAGGACAGGAAAACACTAAATATGTTATATATTTGTTTTGTTTTTAAGGGGTGGGGGTGTCATAAATGGAAGATAAAATGATTCAATACTGAGTTCTATAATGACACTGCAGTGTCATTTATAAATCACCACATCAACCTCAGTCAAATGGACTAAAATCTAGCTTATATTGTAATGTCTGATCTGGCATAACATGGCACAAATGCAAGACATCACAATTGACCTTGCAAGATCATGTATGACTTTGTTGTGTATCATTAGAGAGGATTTAAAGGGGAGGTGTATATGTACATTTTCAGCTCAAAAAACACATAAATAATTTCTTATAAGTCATTAAAACTGCCCCTTTTACGCTTTGATCCAAATTGTGCTATTTTGGTGACTGCCGCTTTAAATTCAAATGACATTGTGAGCTACAAACACGTATGTGTCACCATAGCAGCACATTCAAAACTCTAATGGCCTGTAACCACTGATTGGTACAGTACAGGTCGGTACAGGTCACCTTTATCAGGCTTGTATTTCCACTGCTAAAAGGGTACCAATGGTACTTTTTTGGTGGGCGTGGTGTATGACAGAAAGTTTCGACAGAAAGCTGTATAACAGAAAATGTCTACAGTAAAGCTGTACGGGTGGTTCACATATCATATGAGAAGCACTTCTCACAAAACAGTGGCTTCAAAAATCAAATGTTCATTACTAACCTTTCTATGAACATGATTTGATTATAACTGCAGGTCAATGATGTGAAATAGCCTACTGCAACATCTGCAATTATATAAAATAAATAAATAAATTCAACAATTCAGCAATAATGGTGCATTCACACCAGACGCAGACGAAGTTTAAAGCGCGAATGATTTACATGTTAAGACAATGCAAACATGCGAATAGACATCCTGATGTGCTATTCTCGGGAATGAGGTGGCGCGAATGATGATGATGTTTATTAGCCTTCTTAAAGTACACAAAGCACAACCACTCTCTTGATAAAATCCATGTTAGCCATCTGGCAATGCAGCTAGGGTCACCAGGCAGACAGAAGCCTCGCCCATGACATGAATCAGCATCTATTGTGAAATAAATTTCAGGCACGAGTGAAGCGAATTTGCCACATGAATGAAGTGGAATGTTCAAATGCTCAAAATGTTCACTCGTCTATTTACATGAGAATATCACAATTTATTTATTTATTTATTTATTTATTTATTTATTTATATATTTGTTTGTTTGTTTGTTTGTTTGTTCATTTAATTTAATTTTTTAGATATTTGCATAATAGGTCTCCGTTAAAGAAGTTTCCTAGAGGGTTTGATCATGCAAACATCTCAAACACAACAGTCTAGGCACTAAAATGTCTTACATTTTTATCAAAAAGAAAAAAGAAAAACTAGTAGCTGCCTAGTTGATCCTCATATGAAATAGTCAGGATGTCTAATCTATTTCTGTGCCCTGACTATTACAGTGCAGATCCGAGGGAGAAAGTTGTTATATGCTTCTGTATGTCTTTGCGTGTTCTAGTGCATAGATGTTTCCCTGAGGTGTTCCCTGTTCCAAACGGCATACTAATTTGAGTCTTCCATTCATATTCATTGTGCAGAAAATTGCTATTTCAGACACAATCTGAATAATTCTTCCATATTCAAGTATTCTTGTCAGTGTTCTGCTTATTTAATTTCAAACCTGTGACTTAACATCTCCATATTTTCTTTATCGAGTTCACAATGTGCCAGCAAAACAACCACCTTTCTAGCTTTTGTATACAGATTGCACAATTCAAATCAAGGCTTGATATTCCCATTTGTTTTGTGTCACCAGGTAAAAAGACATCCAGATCCTCTACAAATAACATTAATCTGTCATATTGGTAAAAATGACAACAGTGAGGATAGGAAATCAGCACTCTGCGGCACTGACAATGCAGCATCCGAGGCCCAGGGAATGAGCAGCACTTGTTCAGGAGTACAAGAGGGAAATTGTCCCCCTCTGAAGCACACACAATATTGCAGGTGCTTAAATTATTCATCTAGTACGAACGCTGGGGTCTCTCTCAGAGCCAAAACTACAGCCTCTTAATCTGTACTTTATATTCCATTTTATATTTTACAGCTTTGTTTACTCCGAAGGGGAGATAAAGAGCCTTTCCCTTCCGAAAGCATATAGGTCTACTCTGTTCTTACTGCTGAGAACAATGAAAACAGTTCTGTATAATTTTCATACATCACTATGTTACATTTACTGTCAATTGCCTTCGCCCGGCTGGGAAGCGGGGATAAGTATTGCACACATTCGACTTTGAGTGATCGTAACCCAAACGATGCCAAATAAATGAATTACCTGAAGCTTGATCAATTTCTTGTGTTTAATAGTTAACTAGTTGTACAGGAAAGTAACTGATTGTGGTGATCCTCGTAAATGATTCACCAGGTCCCATTTGCTGTAGCTTTTTTTGTTGTCGTTTCTGGCAAGCTGTTCTGATGGAGGGAGAATATGAGAATGTCAAAATGGACTATAACTTCATCACCACCTTCATGCAGCTTACATTCAAAGTAAAAAAGCCATGCATGGCTAAAATGCATTTTATCACTTTCTGATATAGTTTATACCAATGATTAAGCATCACGTTTCAACACCGTTTACATAACTCTGCTTCCACTCAATTTATTTTTGCAAGTAATTGTATTTTACTTAAATATGATTTTTACACTTTCCACTAAGACTATGTACTGATATGTACAAACTAAACATTACAAACCATCTTCATTAAATTACAGTAGCCAAGAATGCTTCACTCTGTTAATGACATGCACACTCATCAATTCAGAAAATATTTGTGCTGTATTTACCCAGAACAGCCCAGTTTGGGTGTGCCCTTCTGTTTCTACTGGGGTCTTGAGGCTCATGTGGTCTTGACCGGCCCTGGGACCCTTTCCCTGGGGCCATGGTGATGGCAGTGCTCCAGGGACCACTGCTAGTCCCTCCTTCTGCAAAGAGACTCGCCATACTCAGTAACTTTCTTTTAATCAAGTAAAGTTGGAAAAAGACGCCAACTAAGAGTAGGAGAACCACAGTTACGGCTTATAACAGTTGGTAAAAGATTTAAATGGATAGTTCACGCAAAAATGATTTTCTATCCCTCCTCTGTTGAACACAAAGGAAAATATACTGAAAATATACTGTTTTTTCCCCAAAAAATCTTCAAAATATCTTGTTTTGTGTTTACAGTGCATCCGTAAAGTATTTCTAACGCTTCACTTTTTCCACAATTTTCTATGGTACAGCCTTATTCCAAAATAGATGAAATTAATGAATTTCCTAAAAATTCTATACACAATACCCCATAATGTCAATGTGAATAAAGATTTTTTGTTGCAAATTTATAAAAAAAATTAAAACCTGAAAAATCATGTGTACATAAGTATTCACAGCGTTTGCCCTGAAGCTCTAAATTGAGCTCAGGTACATTCTGTTTCCACTGATCATTCTTGAGATGTTTCAGCAGCTTAATTGGACTTCACCTGTGGTAAATTCAGTTGGTTGGGCATGATTTGAAAAGGCATACACCTGTCTATATAAAATCCCAGGGTTGACAGCGCATATCAAAGCACAAACCAAGCATGAAGATGTTTGGAACCACCAGGACTCTTCCTAGAGCTGGCTGGCCATCTAAGCTGAGTTATTGGGGGAGAAGGGCCTTAGTCAGGGAGGTGATCAATAACCTGATGGTCACTCTCTCTGAACTCCAGCGTTCTTCTGTGGAGAGAGGAGAACCTTACTGAAGGACAACCATCTGTGCAGCAATCCACCAATCAGGCCTGTATAATCGACGGAAGCCACTCCTTAGCCTGGAATTTGCCAAAAGGCATCTGAAAGACTCTCAGAGCATAAGAAACTAAATTCTCTGATCTGATGAGACTAAAATTTAACTCTTTGGTGTGAATGCCAGGCATCACGTTTGGAGAAAACCAGGTATTGCTCATCACCAGGCTAAATACAATCCCTACAGTAAAGCATGGTGGTGGCAGCATCATGCTGTGGGGATGTTTTTCAGCAGCAGGAACTAGAGGTCTAGTCAGCATAGAGGGAAAGATAAATGCAGCAATGTACCAAGACATCCTGAATGAAAACCTGCTTCAGAGTGCTCTTGACCTCAGACTGGGACGACGGTTCATCTTCCAGCAAAACAATGACCCAAAGCACACCGCCAAAATATCAAGGGAGTAGCTTCATGACAACTTGGTGAATGTTTCTGGGGTTTCCCAGCCAGAGCCATGGCCTAAATCCTATTGAACATCTTTGAAGAGATCTGAAAATGGCTGCACACTGTCGCTTTGCATCAACCTGGAAGAGCTTGAGAGGTACTGCAAAGAGGAATGAGCAAAATTCCCCAAAGACAGGTGTGCCAAGCTTGTTGCATCTTATTTAAAAAGACTTAAGGCTGTAATTGCTACAATTACAACATTTAAAAGAAGATGTTTCATATTGTCATTATGGCGCATTGTGTGTATAATTTTGAGGAAATAAATGAATTTAATCCATTTGGAATAAGGCTGTAACTTTAAAAATGTGAAAAGTGAAGCGCTATGAATTCTTTCCAGATGCACTGTAACACAAGAAGAAGAAATTCTAAAGATTTAGAACCACTAGAATGTGAGGAAATGGTGAGGAAGTTTTCATTTTTGGGTGAACTATCACTTTAACAGATAAAACATAAACTAGTAGTTTTGCCATCTTAAATCATGCGTGATATCAGATGGAAAAGGTTTTAATAAGTAAAGAATGAACTAGTATTTTTAATATTTTTAGACATTCGTGTGATGCATTTGACACTGCAGCCATTCCAAAGAAAATTATTTTTGCATTCAAAGTCAGTCAGTCAATCACATTGCAGAGCAATTAACAGCACATCTGAAACACACAAAGCTCAGCTAAACACAAAGAGGAAGAGCTGTACATTGGGGAGGCGAAGACACAAAAGCAAGATTAAAACCATATAATGCAAAGCTGGAAAAAGCACAAAAGGATGTGACAACCAGGAACACTCGACAAACAGAGTGAGGGAGCTATTCAGACCAAGACACCCCAAAAAACTGCATAGAAATGAGACGATGCATTCACAAGCAAAGAAATAGAGATGGCATGGTTAAAACAGAGGGAATCAGCATAAAGAAAAGGTAAGACAAAAGATTTATGGGAGTATAGTTCTAAGCAAACCAGAGCAAGCACGGGAATGTCAAAGCCAGCAACTGAACAGATGAACTTAGCTACGTAAATGTCAAAAGCAGTATGTTAAATAAAGTGTGTAACACTCATGAAACTGCATGTGAAAAGGTTGAATCCAGTGCACACTTTGCTTTCCTATGAGGCCACAGAAGTGAACTAGAATTCATATTTGGAAATTCTGCACAATATGGTGGCAACTGAAAAATGAATTTTTGTTTTGTTAAAAAAAAAAAATATCAGAAACAAAATCATTAAATCAACACACAAACATTGACATTACCTAGATCAGTGTTTCTCAACTGGTGGCGGAAACATTTTTAGTGGGTCGCGGAGTGTGTGGTCAAAAAAAACTAATTTTTAAATTTATTTTGCTTATACCGGACTTTTATTTTGAAAGGCGCACAACAACAGTTCAGTTTAGTTCATGGGAACTGAACCTTTCCTTACCCTAACCGCTGTTTACCATGTTTGTCGTTTTTACTTTGTAATATTTCTATACTTTGATACAGTTTGTTAAATGACAGCAATAAATATTGTTTATTTGTAAGTCTTGGTGATTTTCTTATCTGTCACTACTTGTGTATGTTAACAAATAAATACAAAATAATTATAATTCCTAAAATTATATTATAGTTACTAAAAATTTGGGTCGCGGCTTGATGACCATGCAAAAATGTGGGTCCCACGGCCAAACCAGTTGAGAACCACTGACCTAGATTACATTGACAGGCAAAATGTATTTAAGGAGAAGCACTATACTGTTTCAAAGTTTAGCATGGTTAATGCATGATTTCTTTAATTATAAGGAAAAAAGTAAAGCTGTATGGGAAGGGGGAAATTAAAGATTGTTTTAACTTTTTATCTCACAATTCAATCCATCCATCCATCCAATAGAATAGTATAAAACACAGTATTTCAGTTTCATATGTGTCAAATTCTAAGAGAAAAATAATATAAAATTAAATATATAAAATCAAAATTGCAAACTCACAATTGATTATTAATAAATACCTAAAGTTTTACTGATAATTAATTAACTTAAATAGTTATTAATGATAATAATTAAAACAAATAATAGAAACTTTTTATTCGCAAGATTTTTCAAAAGTTCAAAAGAACTTATTTGGAATACAAACTCTTATAGATACATTTATTGTCACATTTGATCAAATGAGTGCATTTTAAAAGTATAAATAGGTCTAAATAATTGCGGCCTATTGTGGATTTACTCATTTGGGTGTATAATGTGAGATACTGTACTCTATTCTTTAGCAGAACATCCAGAATGCTCATGAATGCTGTGAAGCTCTACACAAGTCCAGAGCCCTTTGAGTTGTCATACTTGCCATCAAAAAGACTTGCATCAGTTTCACAAGAAATGCAAAAAATTCAATAAATCATATTACCAAAAACAATTACATATTTAAAAACACTTAAATATTTAAAAAAAGAATAATAAAAATATTAATTAAACATCAAACTAATTTTCTAGGAATAGCTATTTAACAGAGAGAATATATTCACCCAGCAGTCTGTGAAATATGGTGACATAGATTGATGATGGATTAATGATGTTGCTTTGACTGTTGGAGGTCTTTGTACTTGACTTTACAAATAAAGGAGTGAAACTGAGGATTTGAGCGAGGGGGGCTGATCATTTCTAAGACTGGCACAAAGCCAAGAACAGCTGGATACAATGCAGTTGTTTTTTAATTATTTTATTTTATTTATTTATTTATGGTCCTGAATATTTGTAGAAAGCAGCTGTGATTAGATGAACACAGAATAAAACACAGAAGGAGGCTTTGGGAAGAGTGCGACGTGTCTGTTTGGTCGAATTGTAGGTCATGAAGCAAACGCGTGATTAGAAGAGTTGGAGTCACGCTGAGATGAAAATCATGTCTTTTCATTGGCTTTCAACTTTTATTCATTTGCAACTTTTCTCTTCCTTTTTTTCTTGTGTTTTTTTTTCTTTCATGCCCTGCCAGCCTCTCTGTTCCTCTCCCACCATGGGGTCGCTAAATCCTTGGTGAAGCAGAGGTCTCGATGAGATTTCTCATTATATTGAAAGGCTTTAAATATGAGCAACAGTCAGACAGATTTCCTGACAAAGTCAATATTTCTCAACTGTCTGGACAACACTGCCAAGACTAGGGATGAATAGTTGATTTCATACTGAATATTGCTTTATTTGTTAGTAACTGCATTGTCAAAAATAAATTAATAAATTAATTAAAATAATAAGTTATAAACCTATAAATAGTTGTTGTTATATTTATATTTAATAAAAAAATTCACATTTAATTAAAAAATATAATAATTTATTCATGCATTTATTTTCCTTCGGCTCAGTCTCTGATTTATCTACAGTTAAATGAACCACCAACTATTCCAGCATATCTTTTACACAGCAGATGCCCTTACAGTTGCAACCCAGTACTGGGAAACACCCATATACTCGCGCATTCACTCGCGTACTCATACACTACAGCCAGTTTAGTTCATTTCAATCCAAGAACACGAGAAGAACATGGAAACTCCACAAAGAAATGCCAACTAGGACCAGCAGCCTTGCTGTGAGGCGACAATGGCAACCATTACTGTACTATTACAACTTTTTTTCATGAAATAACTTTTAACTTTTCATTAAATACACCCCCCCCCCCCCCCCCAATTTTAGACAACACAAAACCAATGTTTTAACTTCGAAAAAGGTAACAAGTGAGTGGGCCTAACAAACCACCCGTAGATAACACACTCATCACACTGACACATTAAACAACACCACGACTGTGCATTTATGAAGTATGCTTCACACAGGTGAGTGGGCTTGACAAACCACCTGTAGAAGCACTTTCCCTTTCTCTTTCACTTTCTCTCTCTCTATCTCTCTCTCTTTCAAAAAAAACCCTCTAGCACTCACTACATTCTCTGAGCACAAACAAGTTACTGTGTATAACTACTGTAGCACTTCTTGCGTGTATTACCTCTTCTTGTTGAATTGCCGAATGCCTCCTCTATTGTAAGTTGCTTTGGACAAAAGCATGAGTATGAGTAATGAGTAAATCTGGAAACAAAACAAAATCATAAAGCACAAACCTGATTTCTTAGTCAGATTAAGACTCTATTATTCAGAACAACTCTCATTTTTTAGAATTAAATTAAATATTTTTAATCGAAATTTCTAAGCAATAGTTTCAGACCTCTATAGTATAAATGTAAGATGATCGTTTTACTAAAACTTATGTCTGCTAAATTCAGTAAATCCAGAGAAACAGAGCATGTTTAAATGTTCTCTACATTTTTTTCCCATAGATGTCTCCTCTGCTTTTTCAATCTGCTTTAAAGCACAACAGAAAATAAAAACGACTGACTTTCAATACAACAAATAAGCAACATAAATAACATAAGACAAATAAAGTAAAAATCTATTTTGTTACAGAAGATATTTAACAGTACCTAAGAAATTAGCTCTCCCGATGCTTTTCTGGAGACTATTCCATAGCCTCAGTCGCTCCTGGAACAAAGCTGTTTCAGGGGAATAACTGAAAGATCACTCAGAAAGGATCGCAGCAGGATTCATTTCTCTAAACCCTGCCATAAAACTGCCTAAAAGTCCATTTATGACAGTCTCCAGCGTGCATCCCTCCCACCTGTTTAAAAACAGAGTAATTATGTAGTTGCCCCCGTCTACCTACTTCCTGAATGGCACTTGTTGGCGTGGTAATTGTGTAAATTTTGCATGCATCTGTGGTGACTGGCTGAGGTTGAATCTGGCACAGGCATCGCCCCTACTGATTCCAGCTGTCAGCAGTGTCTATTAACAATGATGAATCACTCCCCTACTTCTCAATCCAATCATACAGACCACAGCAGGCCTTAGATCTGGTCACCTCTGACTAAATGATTTTTGGACAGCGTGGGGCAGTCCGCCAAAGAACCCGCTCCATGCTTTTGTGTTAGATTACGCTATTAGCGCACCGGCTTATGAGCTTTACATCTTGCAGCCTGGCCTTGTAATTGTGGTAAATGTTACTCTAATGATGAAGCAAGATACACAACCATAACAACATGTGTTTGGCAGCTCTTTGTATTTATAATGACATGCAAAAGTTGAGAGAGAGAAAAAAAAAACCATTTACTGTTAAAGGGACAATTCACCCAAAATGACAACTTTTTAGAACTGGAAAATGCAAAGTTCCTGCAAATAATTAACTTCTATGCAACATGGTAATAAAATTACAACTCATTGCTTTCTTTTTTAATGTATGTCTTTTTGTGTCATAATGGTAACATTTAACTTTTTCACACAAACATTTGTGCTAGTAATATATGAATTGGATCAATATGTTTAGCCCTTTCCACCTGATATTAACATGCATTTTCAACAATTCGATCACAAGGGGTCAGTCGAGATGTTTGGTGAACACTTGTATTAGGATTAATTACCTATCTCACTTGTGTAATTTTATTATATTATTATTTGTTATATAGACCATGCACATGTTGGGAAGCTAACAAAGACATTAGAAAACAAGCAGCAAATTCTATACAATTCGCATTGTTGTTGAGTAACGCAATGATTTCTTTGTTGTTGTTTGTTTAGATGTACAAAAGTGTGGGTATGTGGGTATATGTGTTTATA
>CAIGQQ010031933.1:3340000-3347500 GCA_903798035.1 Danio albolineatus
ATATATATATATATATATATAGTTGAGGTCAGAATTATTTGCCCAAATGATGTTTAACAGAGCAAGGAATTCTTCACAGTATTTGCGATAATTATATTTTTTTCTTCTGGAGAAATTTACATTATTTGTTTTATTTCTGCTAAAATAAAAGCAGTTTTAATTTTTTTAAATCCAGTTTAAGGTAAATATATTAGCCCCTATTTTTTTTTTCATTGTCTACAGAACAAACATCATTTTACAATAGCTTTCCTAATTACCATAACTAGGTTAATTAGGTTAACTAGACAAGTTAAGCCTTTGAATTGCACTTTAGGTAAGGCTCCATCAGACATATTTGAATTTATATGTCTATCCATTTAACACATAAATGCTTGGCAGATGAAATATATTTTATTTATTGTATCTCTATGTGATATGGATATTTCATATTTAACTATCATGATAATGATAGTTGCCATTAAGGCTAAATGTATTGTGTAGCCTTAATGACAATATATGATTTTAAGCGTAATCCATGTATTTTGGTATAACAGTGAAATATGAATACCTTGTTTTGCTGTGCTTTCTCATAAAATCTTTCATAATGATCACTTCTTTTGTGGTTGTTCAAACCTCTTTGACCACGTGAAAGCCATCCAAATGAATTTGTCAGTTGCTGAAAATTGACAAGCTCAAAAATTTAACAAAACAAAATAAATTGAATGTTGTCCATGTGTTGTTTAATGTTGTAATGTTGATTTCGAGACTATATAAGTAGCATCTTTAAAGATCTTATACATGCACAAATAGATAGGTCAGAAAGGAAAACATTACAAAATATCACAGGGCCTCTATATTTAAAACAAAACTAAAAGTATTGCACTCATTTAGATCATTAAAAAATACTGAAAATAAAACAGAATTCAAATAAATTGACATTTAAAATGTAGCACATAACTAAAAGCAAAAACAAAAATGAAGCTAATTTAAAATATTAATAAATACTAGAATGTGAAACCTCAAATAACAGTGGCACACACATGCACAAACATGTTAAACTTAAAATAGCATTAGAAGAAAAACATTTACAATTAAGAGAAATGAGTTTCTCATGCTGTTATCAGCGAGAGTGTTTGATTTCCCTACGCTGTGCCTCAGAGGAGGGCAAAACAACAGCATGAATAAATGATGAAAGTGAACAGGGGCTGCCATAACACTAAAAACTTCAGCAAACTGCAAATCTGCAAAAACTTTTTTCAATGCCAGAGACCTTGGTAGCACAGCTGAATATGCTTCCACAGCGATTACAGTCCCCTACTAAAAAAAAAAAAAAAACACATACTGCAGTATCAGATATCGGTTTTGTACAACTTTTGAAAGTCTAAAATAAACACAGCAAGCATTTAATGGCAACTCAAATAAATATAAACATTTATATGACAAACTGCAGGAGCATAATTGTTTTCTGCAACATTCTGTGTTGAAAGATATCTCTTTTTTTCTCTCTCCCCCCAGCGGTGTGGTCCTGAAGGTTAGAGGTCAAGGTCAATGGGTATCAATCACTTTCCTTAGCTTTACACTTTTCTCTCACCAACTCTTCTCACCATAGGGAGAACGTTTGACCTCCAGGAAGCCGAAAGACAGATGGTGGACTGGATGTGATGGGGTTTTGTGATGAGCTCTGTGTCACATAAAATCTAGTTGACATCATGCTGTACAGTCAGCCTGTTAACATTTCCCTCAAGAGCGCCTCAGTCCTCTATCAAAGCCCTAAATGATCTCTGCAGGTTTCTACACTTCATCAATGGCATGCAGCCAATAACACGCTCAATGTTGACGGGGTGAGTTCATCTTTTAAAAGGGAACACTGCTGATGGAAATTAGTAACTATCTACTTCTTTTTTATTCAAATCAGGATCTTGTTAAAACAGTAGGTATGCACTTTACAAAAAGGTTACATTAGGTAATGTTAGTTAATGTATTTACTAACAAAGTCTAAGAATGAACAATACTTACGCCCAATCCCAATTCTACCCCTTAGCCCTTCCCCTTACCCCTACCACTCGTTTTGCGCGTTCACGTCAATGGGTAGTAGTGTCCCAATTCTCTTTAGCTTGAAGGCGTAGGGCTAAGGGAAAGGGGTATACACCCCTTCGAATGAATGAGGACCACACTTAAAACGGAGGGGTAAGAAAATTTCCCAGAATACACCTGTCACAGCGGCAGGATAGCTGAACCCGGAAGTAAGGAGATCCACAAATTAGTATTTTTTGTTTGTTTTTGTGTTTTTTTTACGACAAACAAATATATGTTTTAATATATTCATAACCGGGTTCGTGTTTTACCGTCACACTTAAAAAAAAAACGCAAAAAAAAAAAAAACGCTAAATTTCAGCAGTCCCACAACATTCTGACACACGATGACACCCTGTCAGTAATGTCTAGTGGCTGGGAATGAGCTTTTTACAGTGTCTGGGATAATGTTAATGTTGTTTTCGTGTGTTACATAGATGAGTATGGCCACGGAGTAAATGCACAGTACAGTTACAATATTATGGCCACATTAGATTGTTATGATAACATAATATATGCCTTCAGTGATTTCCTGAAGTTAAACACCAAAAAATAACACAACTGGAATAACTACAGCAGTCGTGATCGTCTGATCTCAACCACCAGAGATCACAATGACATATGATGGCGTGTGCAGGTGTTGAAGTGCTGTCCCAATTCTTAGGGGTAAGTTTTGAAGCCCTTCCCCTTAACCCTCGGTTGTCAGGGCCAAGGGGAAGAGGAAGGGGTACAAAAATAGAATTGGGATTGGGCCTTACAGTGCAGCATTTATTAATCAGTTTAGCATTTACTAATGTATTACTAAAATCCAAATAATGCTTCTTAATATTAGTTAATGCATTGTGGGTGAAAACAAACTAACAATGCATAACTTTATTTTCATTAACTGACATTAATAAAGATGAATAAATACTGTAATAAAAGTATTGGTCATGTAAGCAAATACTTTATCTAACTCAAATTTATAGTAGTGATAATAATCCACTTTACATTAATATTCATTTTCATATTCACTGGCCAAACAACTGACAAATAAATAATTTCATATACGTTTGTCCTGAACTTTCTGCATTTAGTTCAAAGTGTTTATTAAATTCTGTTTAATTCATTCAACTACAATGTTCAATTTACTTGCAATTTCTACACCATATTTGAGTGTGTACAAACTTAAAAAAAATATATTAATACAAGTATAGATTAATTGCAAAATATAAGTTTGTTACAGACGAGAGCGTGACAAAAGAGATGGGGATTTAAATGCAGTGTTTATTCAGCATTGTCAGGCAGGCAAAGTTCATAACAGGAACAAATATCAACGTCAAGGGTAATCCACAAAGAGTAATCCAATAGCAGGCAGACAAGCATGTATCCAAAAGACAGTCCAAAACGAGCAAACAAGGGTCAAGGTCAAGAAACTAAAAATACACTCAGAATTGTCCATGACATTGAAACAAGACTTAAAGACTCAAAATTTGCTTAATTCGTGCGTCAAATTCACTTTGCAATAGACGTGCATATGGACGGGGCTTCCGTCTGCACGATGACTCTAGCTTAGTTACTAAATGGTTAACATGGATTTTACTGAGAGAACAGCTGTGCTTTATGTGCTTTAGGAATGCTAAAAAAGTGTAGATTCATTCGTCGCCATGTCTCGGAATCCATTATATGCTTTCAGAGGTGCGCCCAGCTCTGTGAGTTCAAAACCCCCTCCAGAAACTGTACCTGGATGATGGAAGCTTTCAGCAGTGCTTCTGGCTGAGCAGAGCCCAGTTTGATGAGCTGTTGTCCGGTGTCGGCAGGAGGATTTCCCCTCAGGACACCAACGTCATACGTGCTACGTCATAATCAAACCCTAATAGGAGCAAGCTCCTGATTGATTCACGCGAAACGAATGTCCGCTAAAGTTCAGATTTTCTAACTCACGCATCAAACATGTAAATGCTTAATTCACACAATGAGGCCTTCAGGATGTCTATTTATGTCTTTGCATTGACTTAACAAGTAAATCACTCGCGCTTGACACTTATGCCTTGTTCAGACTGCATGATTTTAGCCCCGATTTTGACTCGCCGACAGGTTTTGAAAAATCGCAGACAAATGCCTGAAATCACAGGCAAATCGGTGCTCGTGAACGCGAGTCACAGTCACACAATATGAACTATCAAAGACGTGATCTGAGAGAATCGCCGATGAGTCGCTGATGCCCGGGAGATATTTGGCGTGCTAAATATCTGGAGCTGTCGGCAATTCAAATCATGCAGTGTGAAATGGGTTTAAACAAAGCAGCGACAAAACACTAGCCCAGATAGTCATGCAGTGTGAAAACATCTGTAACACGACTACTTTGAAAATCATGCAGTCTGAACTCGGCATTACAGGTGGATTGCTGCAATGCATGATGGTGTGTGTAGTCCGGGTGAATGGCTTATTGAGAATACAGTTGGCTGGAGTGCCCTCTAGTGTGTCTGGTAGGCACTCCATATGATAACCCCTACATTTTAAAATAAGTTCTTAAAAGTATTATTCAATATATCACAATCTACAATACAACAGTACAAGAATAGTATTAGATATTAGCACACATGTACACTGAAAGAAAGGTTAAAAAAAAAAAAAAGATTCCGGTTTTCAAAATGTCCTATACAGTACTGCAAGCATATACTATACCTGCGCATTAGCAACAGACAGCTATTCCTAGGATCCATCTAAACAGAAGAACTAAGGCGACAGGAAAAAAGAGAGAAAGAAAGAAATCGATGGTTTCTTGTACTCACAGCTTCAAGTTTCTATTTTAACATGGCCTGCTATTGATTAGCTTTCATAGCTGAAGTCTCCCTGAGCAGCAGCTCGCTCCAGGAGGATAGAAGAGAGTTTAGCAGAACAAAACCCGCAAAATAGAGAGAGGGGAGCTGGGAAATGATAGCCTGATGCTTCCTTGGCCTGCTTGATCCGCACTAACGGTTCCTGCTTAAGCATGGTCAGCGTACAGTTTCCAACATGAAAGGCTTTTGTGCTGCGTGATGGACTTTCCCAGAACAGCACCGCGCTGTAGCTACAGAGCTTTTATAGTGCAATAGAGGTTGACTTCGAGAGGTGAATCATTTAAAAAGAGCTTGCCAAGTGCTGTGCTCCCACTGAAATGAAAGGAGTTCCGGCGCTTTGTGTCAAGAGAGGCATCAAATACCTGTGAGGTGGACAGCAAGGCTGGCAGCGTGTGGAAGCAGCACAAATGTAAGTGGCATGTGAATGGCAATGTGTGCTAATCAAAAACAGAAGAACATTGTACTACATAATACTTCAACTGGGGCTGGAAGTGATTAAGCGAGTGCTGAGTGGCACTCTAGGTGTTGACAGCTTCACAGTTTCATGTCAGTATATGGATTTTTCTAAAGTGTTGCATGGCTATTCTGCAGGGTCGTACTACTCATGTTGCCAAAAGCTGAAAACTCAGCTAAAAAAGTAAAAATAATGGTAAAAACCAAGACCAGAACAAACGAAATGTTCAATGTAAACTAAACCAAATGACTGTAAACTTAGTTATACAACAGGTCTGTTAATTTGATGTTTCTGATTGGTTGATGAACTCTCTATGGTATGCAGTTACTCAGTTACAGGGAAAGTAAATCTAAACTAGTTCCAAATTATTTCAGTTATTTTAAAGGTCCTTATACAGTAAACAAATCAAAACTAGATCCGACAATATTGGAAAAATCTGACATTTTGTTTTTCTACAATTTATAATGCAATGTGAATACAATTTCATCAGTTGACTAAAATAGCTCTACTCTGAAAGAATTCTATTTAAATCGAAATTATTTTGTAGAGTAGTGCATCTATTCATTCCTTCATTCATGGTCTTTTCGGCTTAGTCCCTTTTTTAATCTGGGGTCGCCACAGTGGAATGAACCGCCAACTTATCCAGCAATTGTTTTACACAGCGGAATGCTCTTCCAACTACAATCCCAGCACTGGGAAACACCCATACACTCTTGCATTCACACTCATACACTACGGCCAATTTAGCTTACCCAATTCACCTACGCAAGTCTTTGGACTGTGGGGGAAACTGGAGCACCTGGAGGAGACCCATGCCAACACAGGGAGAACATGCAAACTCCACACAGAAATGCCAACTGACCCAGCCGGGACTCAAACCAGAGACCTTCTTGTTGTGATGCAACAGAACTACCCACTATGTCGCCGGCAGTGCATCTACATGAAATATAATCAATTACAAGCATAGATAAAATCAATAAAGCAGTTTTTCAGAATAACAGTATTCAGCTTTTGAAATGTATTAATCAATTGTAAAATAACACTGTACCTTCTTCACTAAATAAATAATTAAATACGATTCATCTTTAAGCTACAGATGTTATTATTTCTTATGGCCAAATGATTTAAATGATTAAAAAAGCTTACAAACGACATTTTGACTCTAATATGGTTACATTTTCTGCTCAGATATAACTCTGATTCACATTAAACATCCTGCAATGTGACTATTCCAGGTAATCACACATATCGATTCATGCGATATCAATCAAAGCCCACAAATACACTAAGCAAATAAATAAATAAACAAAACAGGATAAAAGAAGTGCCAAACTATTTCCATTACTTATTTTATTCTCAGCCGGCGCCACGGTGGTGTAGTGAGTAGCACGTTCACCTCACAGCAAGAAGGTCACAGGTTTGAGCCTCGGCTGGGTCAGTTGGCATTTCTGTGTGGAGTTTGCTTGTTCTCCCCGTGGTTGTGTGGGTTTCCTCCGGGTGCTCTGGTTTCCCCCACAATTCTAAAGACATGTGGCACAGGTAAATTGGGTAAGCTAAATTGTCCGTAGTGTGTGAGTGCGAATGAGTGTGTATGGATGTTTCCCAGAGATGGGTTGCAGCTGGAAGGGCATCTGCTGCGTAAAACAAATGCTGGATAAGTTGGGGGTTCACTCCACTGTGGCGACCCCGGAATAATAAAGGGACTAAGCCGAAAGGAAAATGAATGAATGAATGAATTTTATTCTTTACCATACTGTACATTTACACATTTAATAACTTGCTCAAATACAGACAGAAACCATGTACAAGCACTAGTGTTTTTATTGAAAAGGTACATGACATTTCTCTGTAACCAGAGTGTAACTATGCTGTTCTTGAAGCAGAACTTATATTTTCCAGTAAATGTCTTGTAAGCACTTGTTAGCAAACACGGCTTAAAATGGATATGCATGGCTTTGTTTTTTCTTTGTTGGAAGCTTTTGCAACTGAGCTAATAAAATGGTTAGTTTCAAATCAATACACATTTGTAATTATTTACTTGTGGGTCAAATAACCCTAATACGAGGGGTGTAGGACTATACATTAACCTGAAAGAAGTTCTAAAAAAAGATGGATGGACGGATGGATGGATTAATGGATGTATTTAATTCTAAGTGTTACATTCTCATAACC
>CAIGQQ010031933.1:3352500-3359816 GCA_903798035.1 Danio albolineatus
AAGAAGGGAACAACATTGCCACCTAGAGGGTGAACCAAGTAAACGTCCAGCATCTCAGGCCAGATTCCCACAGCCCCTGCCACTGCATGTATCCTCACCAACACTTTGCCTCAGTAACCTGAGGCGCATTTTTAAAGTAATTTCATCACAGTCCCACCCCCCAGATAAAACACATTCAAATGTTGGAGTCACATCAGCAGCACCTCACATCGGCAGCATCCCTGGACCGAGCAATTGCCCCTAGAGTTGGCTGAAGTGTACAGCATTTATAATGGTTCACTGAGCACTAACATTCAGAACTATATCTCCCCATGCAAGATCCAAAGGATCAGAGACCGGAATATAGCATGCATCCACAAGGGCATAAAGAGGAAAAAGAGGGAGGAAAACAAGTAGGACATGAGTGGTTTAACTACACCATGTCAAATCTCTGTCCCTTTTTTGTTTGTTTGTTTCACATAGCAATAAAACCAACAGTCACTTTATCCAGTCATTGTTAAAACGAATGAAGCGGATTTAAAAACACACATCCTACCTGAATAGATGGGAGCCAGGCGAAATATATCTGAAAGCCGACTGTTCACAGGCTCATATGGAGAATCCTCAAGTAAATCATTCCCTGTAATATTAAGAAACAAAAATTTGACTAAATAACAATAATTAAATGGTCACATCAGTCTATCATTAATGTTATTTTAGATGCATTAAACAAAACACCGTAAAAAGCTGCAAATTGAAGTTGTACACAAATAAAGCTATTTAATGTGGTTTTCATAATGATTCCAAAGAAGGACTATTTGGGGGTTTGTAAAGAACCTTTTTAGTAAACATTTTCCTAAAATAAAACATGCATTCAAAAGTGAGAAGAATCTTAACACAGCGCAATGGAAAGGTTCCATAAATGTTAAAGGTTCTTGATTAAACCAACCATGCCAGTAAAAAAAAAAAAAACCTTTATTTTTCACAGTGATGTTTGTTTGTATTTGGGTCACTGATTCATAAAGGCTGGTTTACATTTCTGGAGCCAGTTTCTGGTTGATTAGTTATCCTGGTCAGTTGAGCTGGCAAAGTTCCTGCTCCCCCTCTAGCAGCCACATATACACTAACATAAAGCATCAGATGACCTCACACTCCATAAACTTTAATGGACACACTTCAGACAGGCATTAGAAGACTTTACAGTCACCCTATCTGATAGCACAAACCAAAAGAGCAACTCCTTGGCTACTGATTTTGGTCGCCAAGTATTAAAAATAAACCATATGAAAAGCAATGTCGTGCAGAAGCAGAATACTTTATATGTTTATATGAGAAGGCAAGTCCGCGCACCCTGTAAATGCTGATAGATTCCCCAGTAGATGCGCAGGCAGTTCTTTTCCTTCTTCATCCCTCTTTTGCAGCGGCAGTTATACAAAGGGCTCTGCTTTAAAGCGTCCAAGGCAAGTCGACATTCATCCTTCGCCTCCATTCCAGTCACCATACTGAAGTTGGACTCCCTCCCCGCCACGCACTGCCTCATAGTTCGATACTTTGAGCTGCATCCCGGCTCCTTCAAACACAGCTCGTTCGCCTTCACACAGTCTAGCCGGTTTGAGCTAGAAAAGTAAGACTCCTCGGCAGATAACAGCACATCTATAAAGGACGACAATGGAAATAACCATCAACTACTCAAACTGTTACATAATAACAATAACAACAAAAACAACAACAACAATTACAATAATAATAATAATAATAATAATGATAATAATAATAATAATAATAATAATTGTAGTTTTACGCACGAACCAGGCTAAATTACAATTATTGTTTAGTGCATGGAAACATTTTGTGAGCTAATATTTTCCCAGAATATAAACTTAAGGTGCTTTAGAGATTAAAATATTAACACAAGAAGATTAAGCTGACTTAAGAGGAAAGTCAAAACAAAGCTGATCCTCAATAACAAAACTGTGCCTTAGTTATGAGACATAATATGCCAAGTCTATAATAAATCAGAATAGGCGATTTTAGACGAGAGTAAATGTGACGGGACCCCGGTGGAAAACACTTTTTTTTTTATTCTTTGAGTTTCATTCTTCAATGACAATGTGTAAAACCTCATTCCAACTCACCCAGCAGAGGTAAAATGATGTAAATCGCGGTGATAAACATTGCGCTTTTATCCGTTGTAAGTTCTTTCAAACACGCGGTTTATTGTTTTGACGATGAAAAGAATAATCCTTCCTCATTCAGGTCCATTGAAACATCGTTGGTCACAATGTAGGCTACATCCACAGCATATAAAAGAGAAAGAAATCCGTAATTTGGTCCAAAACTGTCACTAAACGATATTGAATTGTTTATTGGATTAAGACAATAAACAAACAAGCAGAGAATGACTCGCAGTGCAGCAGGATAAAACTCCAGCTCCGAAGATGTGCCCGTGCGACTGCGAGCGCGCGACAGCACTGTGGCATTGAGTTGCGCTGTAACCCAAACCAAAAACCACACGCGACTCAGTGCGCGCTCAGCGCTTCTGCGTGAAACACAGCACAGGACAAAGACATCTTGTGTTGCCACTCCAAAACCTGCAATGTTTACTGCTATCTGTTACTGTTTAACTTGTATGGTGTCATGCCACACGATTGCTTTTCTTATCAGTTGATATGTTTGTTTGTCTCATAAATTGCATTGCTGACGGTGATTTCGCCTTTGTTTGCTGGGCTGGTTTGTATGTGTTAGGTGGGCAGTCTGGTCTAATGGAAATTTATTAGTAGATTAGGCAATGTGGGACTGGTACTGGTTTTATAACCAAAAAAGTTTATCTATAAATTAAGTAATCTACAAATTACTTATTTTTTATAAAACTGTCCCGTGACTGAAAGTCTAATAGTCAATGTTTATTGTTTTTATAGAGGCAATGTATTTGCTCTCTGATTGTGCGTAGGCTACATATTTGCTTTTTGATATATACAATTCTAGTCTATATTTTAAATATATGCTCTTAGGAAACTTTAAGCAATGCTGACTGTCTATAATACTGTAGCCTACCACAAAATGCTACTATATATATATATATATATTTTCAGGCATGAGGATGGTAGGATACTGTAGGTGACATGTTCAAGATGTCCATAAAAAGTAATGCGAAATTGCGAATTTCGAAATGCGAAGTGAGAAATGCAGTCGCACTAAATACAGAGATCTATTTTGCAGTTATTTAAGAATGTTAAAACCCATTACTTGATTTGCCATACAGCATTTTAAAAGTTTATCCCAATAAACATTTTGTACGATTTCCTACATTGCTTTCTGACTATAGGCTGGCGGAGGTCGCCATCTGTTGGTATATTTTTGTATCATAAGCAATGACTACAAGCAGTTCTCAGCCTTTCCTGCTTTAGTTCATTCATTGTTCAAGTCAGTATTAGATGGTTCTCCTCACAGGCTGCGATTTTTATACAGTTTTGTACAGAAATAATAAAGATATTATATGTATTAGCTTAAATAAAATTGGAAATAAAATAAAACCAACACTTTATTTTTTTATGTAAATGTATTTAAAAAAAAACTATGTAAAGTTTAATCAAAATAACTCAATTTACAAACACAAAAACTAATATTGAAATAACAAATGAAAATTAAAATAACAAACATTACATAGTTATCACAATAAAGGAAACGTTAAACATTTGTAAGCCCTAACTGTGTTCAAAATGGGGAAGAAGAAAAAACAGACAGTTTAAATGTTTTAGATTCACTGACAATTATTGACATGAAAATGTAAAGTGTGTTTGCCAATAGGTGGCATGATGAAGTGGGAAAAAAGCAACCATTCGCACTGATGATGACATGTCTGCAATATAATGTCCCAAACATTTAGGACATGCAACTATTGATATAATAGTTCGTGTTTCAATTGTTAATATAGATGGGCATGTAACATGATGTTGCATTTCCACTGTCACACAAGACAAAAATGAATATAATTACATTGTCACTGTCATCAAATGCTCTAAGTTGAAATTTCTTTGTCTTTCGTGTACCTCTATATATACAACTATAACTGCTGTATTATAATTAAAAATATATATTTTTGAGCCAAATCTACCCCAAGTACCCCAGGCCTAAAGTCAATTTTAGTAAATGGCAATCATTTTTTTATCCTTATATTTCTAAAAACAAAGGAGCTTTATATGGTTTGTCATTGAAAATCATCCTCTGACGTGACACTATGTCAATTTTAAATTACACAGAATGCTGTCATGAGTCGAAGTACCCCATTCAAGATCTTGTCCCTGAAGCCCCTGAAAAAGCCCATGAAGTAAACGTTCTTTAAAAAAAAAAAAAAATCTTTGATTTTCATTGTCCTTTGATGTGACGCCTATATTATATACACATTTTTAAAAACTTTATTAAACCCTGAAACGTTACCAAATATCAGCAGTTTATTAAAAGAAAGTCCGATAAATGACTTAAAACACTGAAACGTTTTTTTTTGGTGTGACCGATAAAGCCTGTATTACACTTTTGTTATTGTTATACAGAGTCACATGTTTGTAATGAGTTAAACTACAACTTCTATCCTTTAGTGTGACATAATGTCCTATAATGACAAAGAACCACACATTATTTATGTCAATATTCCTTAAAAACATTTGATTATTGCAGTAGAGGATATCATCACGCATCTCAAAATGATTTATTAAGTATAGTTTTAAAAAGATCACAACAAAGTTTGTCTCGTATTTACTGAAAATGTCCAACAAGTCTGATAAGTCATGAAAAAAAAAATGTTATTCATAATTTCATTCATTTTCTTTTTTTTGGCTTAGTCCCTTTATTAATCCGGGGTCGCCACAGCGGAATGAACCGCCAACTTATCGGATGCCCTTCCAGCCGCAACCCATCTTTGGGAAACATCATTCTCATTCACACACATACACTATGGACAATTTAGCTTACCCAATTCACCTGTACCGCATATCTTCGGACTGTGTGGGAAACCCATGCGAACATGGGGAGAACATTCAAACTCTACACAGAAATGCCAACTGACCCAGCCTAGGCTCGAACCAGCGGCCTTCTTGCTGTGAGGCAACAGCACTACCTACTGCACCACCCTGTCACCCTTTTCATAATTTCAATGTAAAATAAATATCACTATAAGATATGTGTCCAACCATGAAAATCAATCTCTCTCACGCTATATGTCTATTATTAAAAAGGCTATTTCACACCATAGGACAAGTTCAGTAAAAAAAAAAAAAATTTAAAAACAGTGAAGGAATTGCTAAAGTTAGTGACCTCTTCTATTTTTCCTTAAAAATCAGACTTTGATCTACATAAAATATTTTTGTAAAGGGGTATTTTACAAAAGAATAAAAACTAAAAAAACAAAAATACTGTCTATCTGTCAACTACCCAGATATATTTTGTTCAAAAAAAAGACATAACTCCCACCCTGAGACCACAAGGCCACATGCTGGTGGATTATATTCTACTTATTTAGCCTTGTTAATGCATTTTATGATTTAATGGCTTTATAGTTGACCTGCTTAAACATAAATCCATTTCTCTTAATCAATTAAATGAGGTTTATCTTTATGCCTGTATTTTAATAAGGATCAATTACTTTGATCCAATCGATTGACAGCCGCTCAATCAAGAGCACTGCATATTGTCTGCTTGAAATGCATTTCTCAATTAACCTGAGCCCATTTCATTCTAATAAACGTAAGTGGAGAACTGGGTTTGCACAAGCCATTGTGACACGCAGGGTTCAAGATCATTTTAAATATTCCTCTCACCTCATCACTCTTTCTATCTCCATCTCAGTGGGAATTATCTGAATTGTAATAACTTAATCGATTTGTACCAGGCTTGACTCCAGCTTTAAGATTTAAGGTGTGCTGGGCAGTGGGTGATGGGTGGTTGTCTGAGTGGACCAAGGCTTGATTTGCACTGTATTATATGGTAAATGAAACAGCCAAACTTTTAGTCCCGTCTTTGTATGATGTAAGAGTTTAATTGGTGAAGACAAGTTTGAAAATCATAAAAAAAAAATCAATATTCACTTTGGAAATGAATGACTAAATGATATCAATATAATCAGGATCACATAAACTGGATCACTTTAATGTGCTGCATGGCACCAGATCAAAACCATTCTTTCCAGCAATGTTTGGAAAAGTGGACGAGGCAAAACATGACGTGACAAATACTGAAAGACCAAATGGCACCAAAGTAGAGATATTGATTGCTGACTGTGCTTACAAACGCCAAACAATACAGAACTGACAGATTAAATTTTGCTTCAGAGTAGGCCAGTGATGAATGAAAATGTTACTGGGTGAAAAGACTGAACCATCCAATGGCCATTTCTCACATGTAGTGCATCTGGATCATCAGGTAGACTGCAAGGGTATTTATCATCGATACCCCTGCTGAATCCATGCAGTGCATCTTCTGAGCAATGAATAAAATAAAAGTCACTGGACTCCAAGTGTTCTTTTTCTTCACCGAAAAAGAAAAACCTGGCGTATTATGGAGTCTGGTTAACAAACACTGTTAACAAACAGTTTAAAAAGTACATTTATATAATTTAGAAGTACTAAGTACTACATTATATCTGAATTTATCCTTAATTTAAGGTGTTATAAAATATTATGGGGTGCCACGGTGGCGTAGTGAGTAGGATATTCGCCTCACAGCAAGAAGGTTGCTGGTTCGAGCCTCGGCTGGGTCACTTGGCATTTCTGTGTGCAGTTTGCATGTTCTCCCCGTGGTTGAGTGGGTTTCCTCCTGCTCCGGTTTCCCCTACAAGTCCAAAGATGCGGTACAGGTGAATTGGGTAAGCTTAAATGTCCGTAGTGTATGTGTGTGATTGGGAATGTATGGATGTTTCCCAGAGATGGGTTGTGGCTGCAGGGCATCCGCTGCGTAAAACAAAATGCTGGATAAGTTGGCGGATCATTCCGCTGTGGCGACCCCGGATTAATAAACGGACTAAGCCGACAAGAAAATGAATGAATGAATGAATGTAATTATTTTAGCCTATTTTTATTGACAATTTATTTTATTTTTATAGTATATATTTGCTCGTTGACATAATTAAAAAGTAATTACAGAGATATTATTTGTGTTCCTTCCAAATTATTAATGACTTTTCTTGACCTTCATAAAACATAAACTTAATAAAACTTGCAGAAACCATGGGTAGGGACAGACAGACAGACAGACAGAAAGACAGACAGACAGACAGACAGACAGACCGACAGACAGACCGACAGACAGACAGACAGACAGACAGACAGACAGACAGACAGACAGAC
>CAIGQQ010031933.1:3359826-3376595 GCA_903798035.1 Danio albolineatus
AGACAGACAGACAGACAGACAGACAGACAGACAGACAGACAGACAGATAGATAGATAGATAGATAGATAGATAGATAGATAGATAGATAGATAGATAGATAGATAGATAGATAGATAGATAGATAGATAGTCATTGCTTGTGCATTTTCCTCCGAGAACGCGTCGCGGATGAACATTGCGCATGCGCACGAGGACATGCTCGCGTTAGTATGTACAGCATACGTAACGCCTCTCAGGCCTGTTTTGAAACACTTCGCGAAAACCATACCCAAAAAATCTTCTGACCTTTTGGAGCAATAAGGCCTAAGTTTGAACAGTTTTAAAATGAGTCTGGATTCTCTTTTCAAGCAAATTTTATTGACAGAGCAGCAGGTGTCGGAAAACACCAAACAGCTTCATGACGGTAAGTAAAAGCTGGCCTCAGCCCGTGGGTTAACGTCAGCTAACTCAACGGTTAATTTGATTTTGGACGTGAATATAATCGTATACACGAAATAAGTTTTTTTTTACACAAACATTTCTTTAACTAATTAACAAATAATATATTTTTTATTCAGTTAAAGCCGCCATTAAGAGCGTACAGGACAAAATAAGCTCCTCACGCGAACAACTGGAGAAAGCTCATCTTGAACTGGATGAAAAGGTATGCCTATGCAACTATTAGAAAATAATAATTTCCTTCTCATTTGTCTTAAATGTTATGTGAATGTATAGACCTACCTCAGATTACCGCACTGCCGAAGATATAGCCTGTCACTCATCTTAAAGGTTTATCTTTGCAGAAAGCTGATATGCAGTATTAATATCCTTTTGGGGCTGTGAAAAGGCATTCTGTTTCATGATTAAAACACTTCATCTAATGGACAGGATACATTAAAATGGAGTGGATCAATTCAAAGCGGCACTGCAAAATCAATCTCGTTTCTTTCAGATTACATTAGTATTATTGTTGAAAAACCTTTAAAAATATCATTAACCCTGCAAACACATGGCATACTGTTTGTTTGATACCAGTGACATACACGCCAAGTCAATGAGTAATTGCATCATTTAGTTAAGGAGTCGTTTCATGAATACAGGGGTCAACGCAGAGACTGTCTATAGGATTTTGAATGCAGATGATTCCAAAGGTCACCATTTAAACTGATCACCAAGTATTGAAAATTCAGAAAATCAAATGAATAATTTCTAAAGCAATTTTTCAACTCATTTATTTTGCTCGTGGCAAGTTAGAACAGTTAGTACAGACTTCTTAAATGACCTTTGCAATTCACCTGTGAAAATGAATGTCATGAAAGACGTGTCTAATTTTCTGCGTAATATGTTTGGTCAGATCAACGTGTCCCATATAATTATGAGACATAATTTGCTTGCATTCTTTGAAGCCAGGTAGAGAGTAATTACCTAAAGGATCCTTGATGTCTTTCACACTTGACTGAGCTGGTAAAAGGAGAGAAGCAAAGACTTGAATTCAAAAGGCAATGTTATGCCAATTACAGAATGACCTACAAACAAAATGACATAAGCTTACCTTAACAAACAGCATTGGAGCCACTGATCCGTCAGATAAGCAACATGCTGTGTTGCCGCAAAGCCTTTGTGCAGCCAGTTAGAAAACAGCATTGCCATGAATGCAAAGTTTATTCAGGAGACACTTTTGCAGAACATCTGAATGAGACACTCATCAAATTCACGATTCATTTGTGACCTTAGGCTCAGCTCCTTTCCGAAACCAGTCTGCAAGTTGATTTGATGACAAAACAACGAGATCAACTGAAAAAACAGAAAGAGGAACTCTTGGGCTTGCAGAGAGAACTCAAAGACAATCTGGTATACATAAGCACATTGAATATTGTTGGAGTTATTTGCCTCTCTTACAAACACCCTGTTCAAACAGAACAAAGATAAGTTTGAAATAGGGCTGCAAGACACCTGTGATGTATATTGCGATACGAATGAAATTTTACTAGATAGCCTGAATAGCTTTATTTAGAAAGAATTCATTAATTAATGGGGAAATTGTTGGGAAGTGAACCATGTATGAAATATTTTATTAGAAATTGCAAGCAGAAATAAACACAACAGAGGAAAGATAAAAGTGAAATATACAACGCTTAATGGTTTTCTAAAGGAGTATAACAGTATTGAGGTACATAAACTAAATATTTGAATGTAAAATATAGGCATGGGCCGATATAAGATGCTGTTGGTATGATAACCTTGGATAAAAAAATGTCACGGTTTCACGGTATGACAGTATTGTGTTTACTGCTCAAAAATATATTCTTTTAAAATGTCTAGGTAAAAAACAAAATCTTTCCCCCATCAAACACAATATATTTTATTTTGAGAAACATTTGAAGTATTTTTACGAGCCGTAAACATGTCAGGCTAAATAATGAAAATGGCTTCTTTACAATTTAAAACGACATCTTTGGATATCTTTTCTGCTGGAGATACGGTTGTCTTAAAAACAAACAAACAAAAAACATAACTAAAAAAAATCTTACACATACCTTAGGAACAGTATAGCAGAAAATTTTGGCGGTTTTAAAACCTTGACTTTTCCAAATTGAGGTATACACTGAAAACGGTTATCGTCCCATGCGTAGTAAAATAACACTGCATTTCATAAATAATAAGTTAAATTAAATAAAACTATTAAAGATACGAAAAGTACACTTTCTTGTGCCTGAATACTTATAACTTTTTTGACATGCTCGCGCAGTAAAGGACTTTTAAAACACATGCAAATAATAAACTCTAAATCGGTTTAACTCTGCAGTGGCTCTACCAACATCTGTTTTCTGAGCTGTGGCTCATATTATAATATAAACCAACATTTAACCACATTGCACATCCAGCGATGTGACTATTTCAGATGTACACATTGCGATATCAATGCTGAAAAGATTGAAAATATTGTGCAGTCCTACTTTTATACAACATTGGTACAATTAATGTATGAACTAGCCACTAGCCTGCTGTGACTAATAAAGTATTAACTGATACAGAAGAATGTGACCGGTATTGTGAGAGTTTGCATTATGAATGTATCACGCATGCTGAAGTGTTAAATTTGGGGTTTGATATTTGCTTACTTAATAGTCTTTCCATTGTTTTACAATTCAGGACAAACTGAAAAGAGAAACCTGTGATGAAAGAGAGAAATTCTTGAAGGAGATGATAACTTTCAACAATGAATTCAACCTTGTCAGCAACAGAAATGCTGCAATTCACTCTCAAACACGGTCTAAGATTCAGAGTTTGGAGCTAGAAGCTAAAGCTCTACACAAAGGTGAGAGTGGAAAATCAGAATTTTTTTAAAAGTCATTTAGCATCAGTGCATTGCAAGCGGACTACTGTACATACAGTACATGAGCAAAATCTGATTATCTTAGTTGCTGGTACTAGATTATATACAAGCATCATGCAGTCAGTGCTGAATAAGACAACTATTTTTGTAATGTGTTTCTTATGATGACCAAGGTGACATTAATTACCTATTCACCTAGCAACAGCCGTGCACACAACAGTAAGCAGCTCGATGACCAAACATACTGGGGTTCAGAAGGAAAAAAGACAGTGTGAACACCAACCAACCCAGAAGGTGGCAAGGGGGTACAATCAGACTTGGGTACAGTTCAGGGACTCCAGGCAATTGAACCAAGTGTGAAGCAGCCTTAATGTGTTCTCCTTGCTTTATCAGAGTATTTATTTCTGATATATTGGAATGAATAATATGGCTGGCATGAATTTTTTTAACTAGTTTGTCATGCTCCTGTAACTAAAAGTTTCTGTGAAATTAAAATATATATATATTTTTTTTACATGTTAGTATCAGTATGTCTTAAGATTATCAATTAGATAGTGTGCTCCAAAACAGGGACAAAATACACAATCAGAAGATATAAACATCCAAAGCTTGCTTTTTGGAACTTTTGCCTATGTATGTGGATCAATTTTTTTTTTTTTATAATGTCATCTAATTTTGTACTTTGATTTGTAATCAAATCTTCTTACTAATCAAATGCTCTCTAATATATGACATGTCCCACCCCCTTCAAGATGCATTTGATGTTTATCTGATCTCAACCACTCCGAAGTTGTGATAAAAGCTGTGATAAAAATGAAACGCTATTGGCTGTTTTTTTTTTTTTTAAATGGGCTACCATATGTTCCTCTCTCACTTCATGTTTCAGTTGAGTTTACATCAAACACTGTATAAAAAACACACACATTTCAAAGCACTTCACAGGACCTTTAAACATTTTTAATTGGTCTTGCTGTTTTTTTCTGAAATTGTAAAAAAAATAAATAAATAAAAACAAAAACAACAAAAAAAAAACAATATTGCACACCACCATGCAGTATATGAAGTCGTATTATAAAACAGTGTTAAATCAATTATCATTAGCACATGCTATTTAGCACACGATATTTATTATTAACTGCTCGGACCAACAGTACTATTAACAATCGGCAAATAACTTCCAAGCTTTTGTAAACAGGCCTGAAAAATGCAGTGCCGTTTCTCAAATTTTTTATGAAAAACAGCTTTTTTTCTTTTAAAAGGATCCACAAAGTTGTCACTGAGGTAGTGATCCTTCTTCAAAGGATTGTTTGTTGTAGCTCTAACTGCCTGGTAGCTGGCTGCTTAAGTTGTTACCTTTGCTTTTCTGCAGAGTTAAACTTACTGAAGGAAAAGCACACTTTGTGGAGCTCCATGGAGGCAGAGAAGAGATCACTAGAAGCTGAGTTTGAGGATATAAAATCACAGCTTACTGGTAAAACAAGGCTCTGTTTACTTCAAAACAATATCTGCCAAAGTTTAGAAGTATGCGTGTGTCAAAAATGCCTCTCACTCTTTTTTTTCTGTTATTTTACAGATACAGAGCGAGATCTGAAGGAAGCTGTGGTTTTGACAGAGAATTTGAAAGCAGAGAGGCTCCTAGTCCGTCAGAAACCCTTGACAGATAGCACCTGTATAAGGCAAGACATTTATAACCTACACTCAAAAGATGTTAGCTTCTGTTCAAACTTTGTATTTAAAACAAGCTGAAACAACATAATTCTTGATGTTTTTTTGCAACAACTTTGTTTAGTCCACTTAAATTTGTAAAAACCTATAAGTAAACTTAATTCGTTCATGTTGTCCCAACACAAATGAATTACGTGGAACGTGCGTTTTTTTACAGTGTATCTTAATGTTAGCGTGTCTTTATTTACCCAGATAAGCATGATCCAAAACGAGCTCGAGCGAAGAGTGCTGAATTTCCCTTCATCCATCTCTCGGTCTTCCTCTTCCTGTCACTTCACCATGTGTAAATAATGCAGCATTAGGTCCATCTTATTAATTAGGTCTTTGATATGTTGCTTACTATGTCCGGTCCAGAATTAGATAAACCCAGTCCCTCCAGATCAGCACCTCACTAGGAAGTGATGATGGAAAGGGGATCGATGGCTATCCTGTGTCAGGAAGAAAGCTTCTTCACAGGGGTGTGTAAATCATATGTGGGGGCAGCGTGTGTGGAGTGTAGCACAAATCTTCCTCATTAAAAGGACAGAACGTATAAGGCCACACAATTTGCTGAGGACGAGGCTTTTGGGACAGCACTGCTAAGCTCAGGATGTGTTCATTCCTTTCTTATGTAGTCATGAATCACTCTTAAATAACATCATGCAGAGGCAGTTTCCCCCCCCCATATTGATCCTCTGACAATGAACTAATGTCAGTTGAAATTAACATTGTGTGTTTAAGTGGACGTTACGAGAAACCTTACTCCACCATAAAGGAAACTGATACATGGCCTTATAAAACCACACACATATACACACACAATACAGTTATTTGTCATCACACAATTCATGCTATGTATTTTTCATGATCGACAGCTGCCCAAGAAATTGTTATAGAGTGTTTTTTAACGTTCTCTTAATATGTAAACTTCAATGATCAATAGATACTTAACATTGCACAGCACCCCACATTAAGTGTAATATGAAACAAAACTAATAAAACTGTAAAATAAGTGATTTTAAAAGCGAAACGTGTCATTTGTAACTTGTATAATTTGAGTTTGTAGATGAATATTGGCTCACCATCTTTCTTGCATGTGTGTTTGTTTAATTCAGACTCAAGAAAGAGCTGGAGCTCTATAAAGAAGATGAGCTTGAGCTTCTGCGAGAGACCCTCAGCTCTGAAATCCGCTCCCTGCGACTGGTAACTCCACTTTCCAAATAATGAAAGAAAAATGTGTTTGTCATAGGCAGTTCTGTAATCTATTTTTAAAGTTATTGTACTGGGGAAGGATTTTAAGAACTCTAATCTGAGACTGAATAAATAATTAAATAAATACAGAAAAATAATAATAACACTATTGAGCTTTCTAGGCACAGGCAGTGTATTGAAAAAGTTAAAGCAACTGGACTTTGGCTCCATCCGAAATCGCCTACTACTCAGTAGGTACTGGGAACTGCATTTCAATTTGAATTTACTACTCGACTGTTAGAAAAGTACATTCTACACAATATGAATGTGAGTAGTATGAATGGAACTCTGTACTACATCCACCATTTTGTCATGATGCATTCAGCGTTATGACATAAAAAAGTTACCATTATTCAAAACCCTACAATATGTAGGTAATAGGTATAAAAAACAGAGATGAACACATTCTCACCCTGAAATTTAAATCTAGCGCTCTTTACAACCACAGACTCTGCAATTTTGATGCAGCTAGATTTTTATAGTAAAAGATGATGACACCTTGACAGTTCCAAAAGGGTGGATGCGTCAACATGTCTGGAAGAGTCAAATGTGGCATCTATAAAGCTATCTGTTAATATAAATTCGTTCATTCAACCATTCATTGTTTTGCAGAAATTGTCCCAGAAAGGCATTGTGTGTTGAGGCTGGTTTCTTCAGTCAGACTTCAGCATATTCTTCAAAAGCCTCTTGTAGGAAGTTAACTGTAGGTATTTGTCTTTTTTTTTAACACTGTCACTAATGTTTTGGCTGGGAGTTATTTAATTTAGTTGGAAATAGACTTCATATACAGTTTAAACAATAGTTTAAAGAGTTTAAATGTGATCACTTTCATGGTTTTCTTGTTGTTATTTGTTAGAAAGGTGTTAAGCCAGTTCATTTTAAATTAGAATTGATCTTTTTCTGTAGATAACTTTACCTGATGCTGCGTTTACATTCAAGTGCCAGTTCTATTTAAATTGCTGACAACACTGGCCTCTAGTGGTGTTGTTTTAATAATACAGCCAAACAAAGAACATTTGAATTTGCTTTTATTATCCGTCATTTTATATATATTTTTTTAAAGTTCTACACAGACTGAATTGTATTCACAGAAATAAAAAAATATATACCGCTTGTTTGTAATTAAATGCATACATACACATTTTAGACTAATGCAAATATGCAAAAGTCTCAAATCACAAATAATTTTCAACACGGTCATCCAGTTTGTTTATGATATAAATGGGGAATATAAATTCATCTGCCATTATGATCTGTCTAATTCCCAGCTCCTTCTTAGACACAGATGGGCTGATTATTTCTGAAACGGAAAATAAATAGTCTGAAATCTCCTTAGGAATGTTGGCTGCTTTATTTCCCTATGTCTGAGAGTGATTAATTGTATACTGTAAAATCGCTTAGAGAAACATGACTAATGTATGAAGACTTTCCTTGCCAGCAATAAGAGCTAGAAAAAGTGTATTGTTTGTAAATTATGCCAGTTTGCCCCTTATATTTTATGCTCTTCATTTACTATGATATTTCCATACTTGCCCTAAATGGAGACTTACCTATTGAATACTTTACCTATTATTAAATGATTATGGTCAATTCGATTTTGTACAACTTAATATTTTTTTTCATCATTACAACGACATGCTAATTTCCTTAAGGTAAGAAAGAGAAATAGAAAACATCATGGGTCATTTGTACTTGTATACCAAGCACAGATTATCTTCTAAACTGGCTTTTATATCTACATCTTGGATTTAGTTGTTGTTGTTGTTGCCACAGAGAAGTTTG
This sequence comes from Danio albolineatus, assembly GCA_903798035.1. Lineage (NCBI taxonomy): Eukaryota > Metazoa > Chordata > Actinopteri > Cypriniformes > Danionidae > Danio > Danio albolineatus. The sequence goes on from CAIGQQ010031933.1 coordinate 3,367,880, forward strand.
GTAGACTCTGGTTCTGTAGCCAGCTCTGATTGGAAGATGTTTGTGATATTCTGCATTAGTTGTTTGTTGCTCTTTGTTATGTGACAGTCCTGACCTTCAGGGAAGTAAGCAGAGGTGGCTCCTGACACTGCAATGTTGGACTCTGTAGTGAAAAATGAATGGATGATATACTGTATATGGAAATATTTTGATCTGTATACCCAAGCATGCAGAATTTAAGAATTCTTTTTTGTAAGATTTACTGTCACTCACTGTTGCATATAGCCAGCCTGTTGCCACCAATGTACTGTGTTGTCCATTTGTGTTTTGTGGCAGCACTGCATTCCTCAGACAGCCTTGATCTTCTAATGAAATTGAAATCATAGCCCTGTTTGCATGGAAAGATTACACATGAAGGAACATTGATTGATTGATTGTCAGGATAATGGTCTTTGCTCTACAGGATTGGCCTGGATTCAGGTCATTAGCATTTTGCCAATATCTTGATTTGTCTACTGGGAGGTGCTGATGAATCTGTGGATTTCTTTCTTTTTTAGTTTGTACAAAACATATACAGCTTTTTATGTCTTTGCCAACATTATACTTGCAGTCTGCACACGTGACTTCTTTGCGACTTTGCATTTTAAAATTAAATGAGTATTTTTCTGGAATGGTTCTACTAATAAAAAATTGCAATAAAATAAAAAGTTACAAATTACTTCCAGTCAATTGCATGCACTTATTCTGAACTCACATAAATGCTTCGATTATAGTCCTGAGTCACAGTTTTCATGAAAATGTAATAATTTGAACCCCAGGGGTGAGACTCTGTTTCATTAGCAGTGTGTTCAGCCACAAGATGAACATGTTTTCTTTTGGCATACACTCGATCGTGTATGATTGACCTTTGATGTAAAAGAGAATGTGATTTAATGCTTAAGCAGCATGACATCTGGCAGCCATCTTTCTGTGTGCTCAAAAAACAATATATCAGGAGTTTAAATAGCAGAATGAGCAGTGGCAGATTTGCGTTTAAAGTGACACACTTGTTCTGCCTGAAATAGCATTTTGTCAGTTTAGCCTAGCCTTGTGATCATGTGTGCTCATAGCTACGCCAATTCAATTCCCGCCTTGAGGTCCTTTGCTGATTTCATTTGATTATGATATTTTTTTTTACTCTTGCACATTTAATTTAATAATATAAAATATTTAATAATAGTGCTTTCAGTTTTGTTTGGTGGTCAAGAACACTATTGTGGATATACTGTAAGGCTCTAAGACAGGGATGGAGAACCTCAGTTTTGGAGGGTCTGCAAAGTTCATCTGTGACTTTATAGTATAATGTGTAAAGCCTAACCTGCACTAGTAATATTAAGGAACACATTATCAGCGCTTGCTTTTTTAAATTTGTAATTTGAACAGAAAGAATGTCATTTGAACAATCAGCTACAGAACTGTAAAACTTCTTGTGATGCAAAAGTAAAGAATAAAATAATGAAAATTAAAGAGCCCATATGGTGGGTTGAGAACGGTTAAATTTCACTTTTTGAAGTCCCAAACAACAGGATGATATGTATGCAAGGTTAAAAAACACTTTCGATGTCTTATAATATCTATTTATTTTTACCTCATTTTCCCACCGACTCCCATATGAATCGTCTGAGCGAGTCTTTTCCCCCAAGCACCTCCTTTACGTGACGCTACCACGTCACGTCACCACGTCACGTCCGTGTCAGCAGCCCAATGCCAGAACATATTGAAAAGCATCACCGCGGTTGTACAACAGCGTATTGCTATATTCTTCATCATAACAACAAACATTCAGTAATAATGAACACTTCATGGACTATTGTACGCCAACAAATAGTTACATTCGGCAGTAAGCTAAATGGCTACCGCTACATGCTGCACGGAGCAAACACAATACAGACAACTACATCCATATTTACCTTGTTACGGTCAACAAGACTGGAAGAACACGCAGGTCCAAATAAACTGGGTATTGATCCATCCTTTAACAACAACCGTGCAACAAATCCCGAATTGTAAGCGTGTAGATTGATGTAGCTCTCTTCAGAGAAATGACGCGAACACAGCACCATGTTGGGGATATAATTCTCAGGTATTTTACGAAAATCCTCAACCACTCCAGGTAGGGAAAAGAGGTTTCCATGTAGGGAACAGAACACAGCTTTTCCCTCGCACTTCAGAGCACAGCGTCTACGGGACATGATTTAACCGGAATGCCGATAAGTTTAGCAAAGTTAGCAGCAGTCGTGTTTTCCGGATCAATAACTCATGACCGAAACATTGTTCCTACACAAATAGCACCTCTTTTCAACCGTCGCAATGTATACAATCACCTACAACCTTATTTTCCTAAAAATTAGCTTTCCTACGCGCTGGAAACATTATATTAAACTCCGTGCACAGGCAGCAAAGAGACCGTTTCTTAGGGACCGTCTACAAAGAGCAAAACGTGAAAACCAATACTAAAAAAGCTGTCAATAACTTCTCTCTAAATCTTTATACTGCCATCAAACAGAATAAAGATTTACTTAGATATTACTCAGATCACACGTCACTGCTGTCCCGCTGGTTATGCTACAACACTTACTGCAATTACTTACTTACAAGGCACTTACTGCCTTCCACTTTTTCTTCCTGTCTGTGGGCGGGGCGGGGCCGGGGAGTTCAATTTTGCCGGGGTCTGCGCGCGCAACTAGTATGTTTCGCGTTGACGTCAAGCCGAAACGGCTAAAGACTCGTTCTAATAACGATTCATTTAAACAATGAGTCGACTCTTTTATATATGAATCAATCGTTTTAAACACTTTGCACTTTCAGATTTAAGCCTCAGCTGGACATTTCACTTGCCTTAGAGCTGTGTAACACACTGCATGGAAGGTCATTTTCAAAAATCCATAATATGGGCTCTTTAAAACTAATTAAGAGACCATGTATTAAACTTTTAAATTATGAGTTCAATCTTCTTATAAAACAACAGAAAAATAAAAATTGTGCATAGATAAGCTTTAAAATCTCTTTTGATGAAAACGCTAGCAGAGGTCAATTCATGACAGTGGGTGTGGTGGACGACATTTCAGTCTTGCGTTCACACTAAATGAGATAGAATCTTATATTTCCATTGTTTCTCAAAGAGATGTTAAAAGATGTGCATGGCCATTGAATGTGAAAGATTTGCTTGGCCATTATACACTTGCGTCTTTTGAAGCACTTTGCATATGAGTGCTGCATATGAGTGCTGTGTCGAGATGAAACTTTTACATGCAGCAGCGCTCATTGATGTCAGTTCCAAAGCAGTGGAGAACTCAGAGTATCGGCGCAATAGCCTAGCGGTTAGTGCGCCGACATATGGTGCAGCAGCACGTCAGGGCGTCCCGAGTTCGAATCCCGGCTCGAGGACATTTCCCTACCCTACCCCCCTCTCTCTCTCCAACTTCGCTTCCTGTCTCAATACTGTCCTATCTAATAAAGGCAAAAAGGCCAAAAATAAATCTTTAAAAAAAAAGAAGAACTCATAGTCAGGCCAAGTTTTGCAAGCTTCTGTTTAGTAGCAAGTTATGACAATGGCAACATGGCAGAACCATTTCTGAGCGCAGCATCTTCTGTTTTTTTTATAGACCATTTCAAATCAGTCATGTCACTGGCCTGTGAACATTTCCTGCCTGTTATCAAACTATTTCATTACTATAAAGAGAGGCGATTCAATCATAACCTAATATTAAAACAACTGCCATATTATTATTAATATGTGGCTCTTTTTGGATTGTCAGAAGCTGTAGAAATTAAAAATGTAAAACAGGAAATAAGTTGGGACCATTGTTTTTGTTTACATCCCTCAAAGTGGTCTGTATGCAAAGATGCATTTTTTTTTGTGAATGGCTTGTAAGTACTGTAGTTGGACTCTTTTTTTTTGCCACTGATTTGCACATCTGGAATGACTATTTGTTGTCGGAGTGCATGAACTGAACTGTGACCTCTGTACTATGAAGATTCGAGTCAAATGCATGTTACACCCTGATCATATATACATTCACCGGCAACTTTATTAGGTTAACCGAGCATCAGAAAGGGGAAGAAAGGTGATTTTCGTGACTTTGAACATGGCATAGTTGTTGGTCTACTGGGTTTTTCAATCACAACCATCTCGGTTTACAGAGAATGGTCCAAAAAAGAGAAAATATCCAGTGAGTGGCAGTTTTGTGGGTGCAAATGCCTTGTTGATGCCGGAGGTCAGAGGAAAATGCCCAGACTGGTTCAAACTGATAGAAAGGCAACAGTTACTCAAATAACCACTCATTACAACTGAGGTATGCAGAAGAGCATTTCTGAATGCACAACACGTCAAACGTTAGAGTAAATATATAGCAAGAGCTCTCCGGTGCCGAATAAAAACCCAGCTGCGGTGGGACTGGAAAAAGTCCTGCACATACCTCTAGGCTGCAGGTCTGTGTCTTTATGGGACCTAGTTCTGCCAGTTAGTGACCTGTGGCCTAGGTGATCTGACAAGCAACACCTTCTCATGGACATGTACAAGAAAGACATGTATCTGGATTGTATTAGGGTTGGGCGATTTCGACCAATTTGGCATTGTACGATGTCTAATGTGAAACATCGCAATAGACGATGGCATCGTCGTCATAGGCGGCGGTGAATTAATTATTTAAAAATAATTCATTCATTCATTCATAATGAATTAATTATTTGTAGCCTACTGTTTCAACTACCTGACCCGCATGGTATTTGTTTTACTCATAACCAAATCAAAATTAAATAAAGATAAGTTACACACAAATTACCACCTGTCAATCACTTTTTCTGTGAGACTCTGGCATGAATAGGCAGAGTGGTTTATGTCATTATAATGGCTTGGTTGGTATAAAAGGTGCTCAACCAACAGGACCCAACCAGCAGTACCTGAGGTTTTTGCTAAGTACAAGCGTGAAAGCAAAAGATTGAAGCAGTGTACTGCTGTGACATGTTACCTGATAGATTTAAAAGACCGAAGAGTTCGTTATATAGAGACATGATTAATTAAATATCACGTTTAACAACTACATTGAGAGGCGATCGAGCGGTACATCCTCGATAAACTGATTGACATGCACTGCTCTTTCGGGTTTTGTGCTCAAAGCATTGGCTGACTGACTGGAGCTCAAGACGAGCGCATGACAGTGTGTGTGTGTGTGTGTGGTCACGTGATGTGCGTTTTCAGTGGTATGGTGTCGACAGTGGGCTGTTCAGAAATGCTAGCTGAAACTGCAGCGTGGACGTGGATCGTTTTCGTTCTAAAATGTCATTTTAAAACTAAGACGTATTCATGTAAAGTGTGTATTTTTCCCAAGCGAGTTTGTGACGGGGGTAGGCCGGAGGATCGCGATGCCGGCTCAGCATTGTGATGTCTATTGACCCAACCCTAGAATGTATATCAAAACATATTCCAAGTAACATATTTCAGAGTGCACAAATGTAGACAATGCCCTCAAGTGAATTTGTCATCTGAAACATGCAATGCAATGCTATGCAATGAAAATGAAATATTTCCAATGAACCTGGGTAGATTTTCTTTTTTTGTTATAAAAATAACAGCAACAATTAAATAAACAGTTCAATAATAAATATGGCTTAATAGCAGTAAGACTGGTGTTTAGTATACCGCGTTGCACATCCCTCCATTCTCGGGCACTGCTGGAGCTGAACAGTTTTCTGGCAGTAACTTCAGAAATGCTGAAAAGAAAAAAGGACCTGTTCACTGTTATGACTTACAGCATTAGGATATTTTAGAGCTATATTTTTAAGCTATATTTTGTGTGTCTGTTAACTTGTGTAGACCATATGGTTCCCAGCTGATACCTGGGTGCTACTGTATGCTATATTTTCTTATTTTCACTATAAATTCCACTACAATATATTGAAGTTTTGGAAAATAACTTGCGTGCTTGCAATGTAAAATGATGTACAGTTTGCAGTGAAAGAACATGACAATACTGTAAGTAATGTCATCCAAATTACTGTACCTTTGTTGTCTTGCCTCTGAATGATATCATTTAATGATTGTAGTTTATTAAGAATGTTTCCATACTGGTATGATGTCCATTTGTCAGATACAGTTTCCAAACTGTTTTTTATGTCCTATGAAAAGACAGGTTCGATATAAATCAATCTTAATGTTCCTTTATTTTGTATTCTGATGTGTGACTGCAGAGGCAACAAAACAGCAATGCTATTTTATTACAGTAATCAAACAGATACTGTGTTTTAACTGTAGATAAAATACTCTACCTGAAGTTGTTTGTCAAGCTGCTCAAAGGAAAAGTCAGCGGGAAGGCAGGGAGAATTATCTTGTCCATGAGTTAAAGTTGAGAGAAATGCTGTAGAAAAATCCCAAAGACATCTCCTGTAGTGCGCTTCATAGAGATATTACATTCAAACTGTTCCAGCTGTGAAAGAATCTATATTGTTCTTACCAAAGAGCAAAAGCTGCTTCCATGTTCTGCTTATTGTTGCAGATTCCATGTTGTTAGTGTTGCTGCTAAAGGCTCTATACAGTTTTTACCTGTTAATCTTTCTTTTTGTGAACATTTATTGCATCATAGGTTAATGTACGCTCATTTTGTTGACCAAATTACGACACGCTTGCCTTGAACAATCAGAATAACTAATGTTTTGAGAGGGTCGGTTTCCAGTAAGTTGGTCAGACTGTTCAAACAACATAGTGTTTTTACTACACAATCAGAAGAGTCAAAATTCCAAAACAATATTCAAAATGTAACGTTTGTAACTTCTGATTTGCTGCAGTTTTGATACAAAGCTGTGTTTTGTACGACTGAATAACTGTTGGATATTTACTCAATAAAGGTCAGTGTTTTAGAGTTAAGTCCTGACATACTGTAGACTTCAGTCTTTCACTGCCGCTGTCAGTCAAGGTTACCATCACAGAAATAAATCGATTAATAGTGAAAATATAGTAATAATGTGTTTTTTTTTTTTCGTTTTTCAAATAAATGCATTTATTTATATTCATATAAAATATTATTATATGTTATTATTATAAAATCATATAAAAATATATATATTCATTAGGGCTGTAACGATACACCAAACCCACGATTCGGTTCGTATCACGATTTTTGACCCACGATTCGATTCGTATCACGATTTTTTTCGTGAGGGGTGGGATTTTTTTTTTTTTAACAATATTTTTTATCAAATAACATTTGACAAATCTTTATAAACTGAACACCAAAGAACAAGATTAACCATGCAAATTATTATCTATATGAATAGCCAAATATAAAATAAATAAATAGCCAAAGCTATAACACTTCTGTTTTTTTGTAACAAAATACTGTTGAAAAACAAACAGAACTAAACTCCATTGTGGAGATGATTCGAGCATGTTGAAAATTCTTTTTCAATCAAGTTCTCTTACATTTAAGAGATGTAAACTTTACCTGACAAATGTGGCAGCATATGGAGGAAACACAACTAATTTATACAAAGCGCACAAGAATGAGGCTGCCAAAATGGCCAATGCAGTATGAAAAAATCGACCGCAGAAGTCAGACGAACAGGTGCAGCCATCAATTAGTGATGCATTTAAGCGATGCACAAAATATAGGAGGGACAATGTGGAAAAAATGCACTGATGCAGTAACCAAGAATCTCTGCGAAAAAAATAGTGTCTTTCAATACTTTTTTCTTTTCTTTCGGAGACCTCGTAACCACACCCGACAGCTATAATGAATTGTCCGGACGTACATATTTCTCCAAAACAGCTATTCTACAAGCCTACAAACGTATCCGTGGTGAGCTGCAACAGCCCAATTCCACCACAGTCGAGTATTTTTCACTTACAACAGATGTGGTCGAGTACAGAAATGACACTTTACATGTCGCTAACTTTCCATTTCATTGACACGGAATGGACACTGGCGTCAAAATGCCTCCAAACTGAACCTAGCTGTGCCCAACACAATTGAGAAGATGGACAAAGCCCGCACGGACCGTGCCCTTTCTGCTGTGAACTATTAAATTCTTATTTTCCCCGGAGCGGAACACATTTTCACCGCACAGTTGGACAGGCACAAACAAAAATATAATTCATACATTTTTCTTGGACAAAATATCTTTTTGAAACGAATTTCGTTAGGTATAATTTGTATATTAATTGTGATGTAGTTTTGGTTGGTCAGTTATTTACTAGATAAAAAAGAATAATAAATAACCTTTGCGGTGATGCGCTTCAAAACAAGCGCGCTAAATGCTTCAGCGCCAAAACACAAGTTGCCGTGAGATTGTGTTGGTTTGGTAAATAAAATAGCCTATATAAAATTAAAGTTAAATATTCATAGTTTCAGAGAACCCCATATTAAAGTCGGGACATCTGGTGAACGCCCATCCCTCTCTGTGCAGCCAGATTAACAGTGTGAGCAAAGCATCTTATATGCGGAAAAAAAATATGCTGTATTATATGCTGTCACTAGCACTTACGGCATATTATGTGGGTCTTGTCGAGCAATTGCCATCCTTTATCTCCACTGGGTAGCGGAAATGTTGCCATACTGCTGACTTATATGAAGAGGGAGGGTCTGCAATCTCTGGGTTAGTTGCCATGTTTCCTCACGTTCTTCTTCAACTAGCTCAACTTTTGCAGGAAGGCGTTACATGATTGAAAAGTTAGTCACGGGTGTGTCGCGATTCTTCCTTATCA
>CAIGQQ010031933.1:3386595-3401774 GCA_903798035.1 Danio albolineatus
ATGGTGTTTGAAAAAAGTACTAGATGGACATGTAAAAAACTTTCTAAAAAAATATTATATATATATATATATATATATATATTTGTAAGCTTTTTTACATGTTATTTTATTTACTTTTTAGGGCAACAGTATTTCTAGCACACTGCATTGTGCAGGTCTATAGCATGCTTGGATATTGATGCATATTGTTTTTTAGATGTTTCCTGAATTGTGGGCTGACCAGTAACTTTCGATGTGGTGGGTGCTTTTCTGCTGGAAATACTGTTGCCCTAAAAAATAAATAAAATAACATGTAAAAAAAAACTTACAAATATATATTTTTCTGTTTTAAAACCTTGACTTTTTTTAAACCTTGAAGCCGGTTATCGTCCCATGCCTAGTAGAATGCAACAGATGTCATATTATACAGTGTCAAATGCCTTCTGCTAATGTTAATTTTTAGTAAAAGTGATCATGTACAGAACCAGTCTATGCTGTAGTTGTGCATTTAGTAAAAATGAAATCCAGAGATTGACTGAATAATAAAGGCTGGTCTGTTAAATGTGAATGTGGCTTGAGTGGCTTTAATGCATGTACTTTGTAATCCCTCATTCCTAACATCGCTTCATCCATACAGTGCAGCAAGTGTGCGTGACATATGCAGACCTCTCTGCAGTGCCCAAAGAGCTCTGAGTAATGGAGCGTGCTTAGTGACCCACTTCAATCTACGCGAAGACTGGATTTTCATCTAGATTCCTAGTCATTTTTTTTTCTAAAGCTTTTATGGCCCCCGACATTATTTATGTCAAGTGAACGCTGTTTTTTCCTGCTCTCCACTGATGCAGGAAAGTTGAATAAACACTATTATTTTGAAGTCAGAGGTGTTTTGTGTGTAATGCAGTTTCTCAGATTGCTTCACCCTATGAAGGATGCTATTTTTGCTTTGTCTTCTCAAGGACACAATACATTAAATTCATTCATTGCTTCAAAGCAGGGCTGGCTCATGTATCTCAAAAATGGGATCTCAGTATTTTGGGCTGAATTGTGATGTACAATTTGTTTATTTATTTAATTTTTGTATTTGGATTAAAACAAAATCAGTTTATTATTATTATTTTTTTAACTCTGCCCGGTAAAATAACATTGAAGGAAACAGATATAGTGAATATAGTCGTGGGCTATGCAAAAATGGTTAAAATCAAATGAAATTTTAATATTGTTATATTAAATCCTAGAAGCAAAAATAACACTTAAAAAACAGAAGTTATAACCTAATCAACTATTCTGATCACCACACTACAATTGTTATTTTGGATTCATAATAAAAAAATGCACTTACTGTAACTTACAGTTTTTAAATTATACTAATTTATGATTCTAACAATAAATATTTCAGCAAAATGCTTATTTTTGTCAGAAATATTTCTGTCAGCCTCTTTGGTGTTGTCAGTGGTGCTCATTTACTGAACTTTATGAAGGTTAATTAAAACTTGTTTGCAGAATGTTTAATCAGCAAAACGGAATGCTTTAATGTCTTTCTCTACCATTCACAAATGAAAAATATAGTCAAGTCAAGTTGAGCTTTATTGTCATTCCGATACGTGTGGACGTTAGTAAAACAGAATGTTTTGCAGTACCACGGACCTACAAAAATAAATATAATCATAAATATACACATAACACTGGAAGTAAGCGCAGTTTTTAAATCTATTCATAACTAACATACTGGAATGCTAATCCAGCTATACACACTAAAAATTGTTTACTGTACACATAACCTAAGACAGACTTTACAATTCTTTTATGTAAAACAGGGACAATATTGCACAGTATTTTGGTTTAAGGTTGACAAAGTAAGTAGTGAGACAATTTTAAATGTTTTTGTACATTCACTAGTCAACATTGTTTGTCTTATTGAGTCTCGTGAAATGTAAGTTACACACTGGGGAAAACACATATAAATATATTTAAAACTATAGCCTAGACCTGTGTGCAGGACTGTAGAATGAAACACTTTCTAATGCACTACAAACCTGTATGAGTTTCCATGTTCTATAGAACATTTTGAAGAATGACAGTGGTGATATTTTGGTGTTTGTCAGTGGCATATGGGACAGCGCAGCCCCCATGGTGGTCTTTGAAAGGCCTTGTTGCAGGGCATTTTAAAAGGCATTCACAAATCACATAGAATGTGTTTTGCTTAAATAAAAAAGGGAGCAGAAAAAAAAAAAGTGTTTGCCCTGACCTGTGTGCTGCATCCATGGAGGGCATTGTTTTGTTCGACCCAGATCCACTTCCAGCAGTCACGGAGGGCATAGTCATTCCAGTCTCCGAATCCATCGTGTTTATTCAGTCCTTGTATCTAGTCTTGTGTCACTTAGTATATAGGGGGTTGCACACCGGATGTGCCATTCGGCAAAACGATGCAGAGCGCACATGACAGTTGGAAGCATCGCACACCAGACGTGCACACTCAAATGTTATTTAATACAAAACTATTCAGATGGCATCTGTTAGCGGCTGTTCGGCTTGCCCAGCTATGACTTAGGACACTGTTTGTATTTCTGCCACACCACAGAGTGCCATCTGAGTAGTTTCCATATTAAATAGCATTCAAATGTGCATGTCTGGTGTGCGATACTTCCAACAGTCATGTGCGCATCACCGAGCGGCACATCCAGTGTGTTACCCCCTTAATCCAGTCCCCCAACTCAGTCCAGTGTTGGCTCTCAAGCATGCTGGTGCCAGTCACACCAGTCCTAGCCCAGCGCCCAGCCAGCCGCAGTGTGGTTTTCTACCCAGCTGGCAACCTCTGTGAGCAATAAGCTTTTACTTCTTCGTTTCCCTGTGTTTTTTTCTGGATTAATGCGTGACGCCAATTGACTTTCATATTATGTTTTTCCATACAATGAAAGTCAAAATTTCCAGCAACCAGCATTGTACAAAATATCTTTTGTGTGTGTTTGTGTGCATGCTCAACAGAAGGAGAAATAAATCACAAGGTTTAAAATCAGATGAGGGGGGAATAAATGTATTTTTGTGAGAACTATTCCTTTAACATGCGCATGAAGTGCTTTGCGTTCATATTCTGTGCTCATCTTCTTCTTGCCTATTATTAAAACAAACTGTAGCCCCTACTGAATTAGAATGTTAGCGCCATAGTCCATTAAGCTACGCTAATCGTTTTCATTCATTAATCCAGTTTTAGACTGTATTTACTCTTGTGGGGATTTCAGTCTGGCTAAATAGTGATATCCAAATCAGTATGTGCATTTATAATGTTTTTCAATAATACCATCAAATACATCAATGCAAGGATAATTTTCTTCAATGCTGTTAAATCAGTTATGTAAATAGGAGAGACAGACTCCTAGATGGGCATAGTATATCAGAAATACACATTAGATTTAAATTTGTGGCGTGGGATCACTGCAAAGGGACCTTGTTGTCTTCTTTGTGGGGGTGCCTCCGAGATTTGTCATGGGTGCAAGCTAAATTGTGTTGTTATGGACAACAGAATCTACCAACACAGTCATGCAGTTGTGAAACATCAGGATGCTGTGCAAATGATGACAGAATCTTCATTTTTGGGGTAAACAATCCTTTTAATATGCACAAAACTATCATAGAGACCTTCAGATTGTGTATAATAACAAGAACATTGCTCACAGCAGGCAGTCTGAAGCCTCTCGCTGCTAATTTGATTGGATTTGTTTGTTTAGCACCATATTTTCTGTTACAGACATGCCCTTTGCTATTATCATTGTGGGGAATTGCTATTGTGTTCTTATTAGGAGCACAGCAGGCCTCGCTTGAGATGCACCTCCATCGGTTACATCTGTCAGTCTGGTGTGCTGGAGATGACCGGTGCAGTAAACGGCTTATGTGAAGTCTGAACAGGTATATGAGGTCAACTTTTTACTTTATTGACCAAGGGCAAGCTTTTAACATCATCCATCGTACAACACTTGGATGAATATTATGTAGTGCATATCTGAGAGATACCATGTGACTATCTGGTTCATAGACCAAACTGCAGAAATATAGCTTCATCTGAACCATTCTGACCCCATTAGGCTACAGCAGGATAGAGTTGGCTTGCGCGTTGGCTTTTGTAAGAAGTCTTGCCTAATGGAGGAATCACATTGGTGGGTCACTCTGTTTCCCATGACCCTGCACTATACACTTTTATAGTGGCTGCACATTATGCTGAGAGTTTCATTCATTTCTTTCCTTCTTCTGAAAGAGAATTTCTTCTCTGTGAGATCTCCTTTTGGATGTGATTTGAGAGTGATCGCGTTTGCTGGGCCGTGGCACGCTTCACTATTTTCTTTAATTGGATTCTTCATTAGAGCGCAGAGCAGGGAGGAAATGCAAGGATAATGGGACATTTGACAGCTGTGAGATGCGCATTGTTCTTGACAGTACATTTTAAGCCCACCTTTGGTATTGTAGTAGTCATAAATCTTTAAGGAACAAATGCTATTTGCTAGAGCTTTCATTTGAAATTAACTACAGGAAAAACAGTAAAATGCTAACCAATTTTATTTATTTATTTATTTATATATTTAACCAAAAATAGGACTACAACAGCAGATTTGTTACAGCATCGTTGAGCTGCTCTATGCACAATACTATATTATGGCATCACTTTTAGCATAGCCGGCAGCTAGCTCTCTGCAACTCTCACATGGTCACCCACTGAAGCTAAGCAGGGCTGCGCCCGGTCAGTACCTGGATTGGAGACCACATGGGAAAGCTCGGTTGCTGCTGGAAGTGGTGTTAGTGAGGCCAGCAGGGGGGCCCAACCTGCAGTCTCTGTGAGTCCTAATGCCCCAATATAGTGACGGGGAGTCTATACTGCTCAGCGAGTGCCGTCTTTCGGATGAGGCAGTTAAATTGATTCTCTGTGGTCGTTAAAAATCCCAGGATGTTCTTCGAAAAAGAGTAGAGGTTTAACGCCGGCATCCTGGCCAGTGGCCTCTGTCCATCATGGCCTCCTAACCATCCCCATAATCATAATTGGCTTCATCACTCTGTCTTCTCTCCACCAGTCAGCTGGTGTGCGGTCTGGCGCAAAATGGCTGCCGTCGCGTCATCCATGTGGATGCTGCACACTGATGGTGGATGAGGAAATCCCCCTTTTGTGTAAAGCGCTTTTAGTGCCCAGAAAAGCGCTATACAAATGTAAGGAATTATTATTATTATTATTATTATTATTATTATTATTATTATTATAGTACAATTTGTAAAGGTATTTTGTTGTTTCAATGTTAATTCTCTGTTTTATATTTATATATACAGTTGAAGTCAGAATTGTTAGCCCTCCTGAATTATTAGTCCTCCTCTATTAATTTTTAACATGTTTTAATAACTAATTTTTAATAACTGATTTATCTTTGCTATGATGACAGTACAAAATATTTTACTAGCAATTTTTCAAGATACTAGTATTCAGCTTAAAGCGCAATTTAAAGGCTTAACGAGGTTAATTATGTTAACTTGGCAAATTAGGGTAATTAGGCAAATCGTTGTATAAAGATCTTAAAATGGTTTAAAAAAATAAGAACTGTTTTTATTATAGCTGAAAAAACTAAATAAGACTTTCTCCAGATTAATAAAATATATATTAGGAAATACTGTGTAGCTTAGTTAAACATAATTTGGGAAATTTAAAAAAGAAAGTTACCTCAGGAGGGCTTTTGATTTCAACTGTATTTACAATGTTTGTATTGGTTAATGTATTTACTAACATGAACAAACAATGAACAATACATTTATTACAGTACTATTACAGTTTTTTTTCCAACTGCTTGCACACAAAATGTTTTCTTGTCACACAAGTTCGGAAACATCTCACTTAAATTGCAAAACTACACAGCAAATCTCCACAAACATAGGCCATTTCTCAGCCTTGAACTCCATTTTCAATTGCATAAAAGACTTCTTTTTTCAAAACACTACAAACATTTCTCTATGTTAAACACAAAATTCAACAGGAAGCTACTTGCTTTCCTTTTCCAAACACAACCAATCAAAATGCTACACTTATCCACTAAACAATCACTGCTTTACTTTAGTATAGACCAAAGGTGAATGGACACCTGGCTGGCAGTTCTGGTCCAAAAACAAACAAACAAACAAAAAACAGTTTTTCCACCCATCCACAATTTGTATTTTTGTACCTACCCCAAATTCATCTTTTCTAAATTCTAAATTCCTATAAAAAAAGAATAAAGAAATTCTTCTGAGCCTATTTCTGTATAGTCTGTGATGACCAACCCTATGCCCGCATGACACTCCTGGAAATAGACGCATCTTGCCCCCGAGACCCTCTAAACACAGTTGTTATCTTCACTGTATTCTAAAGAACATTGCTAATGATTCATTAGGATAAACCCCTTGAGATGTACCATCTCCTTTTCAAGTGGGTCCCACAATTAATCACAATCACATGCTCACAAAAGAATAACACCAGAAGACAAAAACAAGACATAAATTACATAACATTAAGGAAACGACAAGAAAAAAAAAACACATTAGCAAATAGGGAAGTAATATACATATAAACAAAAACTTAGCACAAAAAGATATACAGATCAGTGAATCAAATCACCACATAAATAATAACGTCCTCAGGAAAAAACAAGTATAGGCGCGTGAGTAGCATGTTCGCCTCACAGCAAGAAGGTCGCTGGTTCGATCCCCGGTTGGGGCAGGTCCCGGTTGGGCCAGTTGGCATTTCTGTGTGGAGTTTGCATGTTCTCCCCGTGGTTGTGTGGGTTTCCTCCGGGTGCTCCGGTTTCCCCCACAGTCCAAAGACATGCGGTACAGGTGAATTGGGTAAGCTAAATTGTCCATAGTGTATGTGTGTGAATGAGAATGTATGGATGTGTTTCCCAGAGATGGGTTGTGGCTGGAAGGGCATCCGCTGCGTAAAATAAATGCCGGATAAGTTGGCGGTTCATTCCGCTGTGGCGACCCCGGATTAATAAAGGGACTAAGCCGAAAAGAAAATGAATTAATAAACTTCACCTACAGAACAAACTTTTGCTTTACATTTTTTCTTTTTTACATTACATTTTTTACATACAGAATGTTTATGCTATAAACAAAAATAATGTTTGGCCTTATAAATATTTTCAGTTTTTTCATTGCATTGGTGTTTACAGTATTCCTGTTCCCCCTCTCAGCAGTTTACTGTCACTGTAGAACATTGTACTGATGTGTAGATATAAGCCTACGAAAGAGCAAATAGCTTTAGATTTAGAACAACAATGTTTAAATGGTATATGCAAACATTCATTATTATGAATGCGTTGAAGTGTTTGCCATTTGATGCAAATGCTTCATTCTGACATGCGTTTATGGCCTTTTGAATGCATTGTTACATTCTGAAGGGAATTCGAGGCATTTTGCTTTTTGTGTGTGCAGTTTTGGGAATTGTGTGTAGTTTTGAAAAAATACAGTCACTGTTTTGAAAATGTGTGTAAGCAGTCAGAAAGAACTGTAATTTATGTCGTTAGTCAATGAAAATAGTCATTCACTGTTAGTTCATGTTAACTCACAGTAGATTAGTGTTCACAAGTGTGAATTTGGATTCTAATAATGCAATGTTGCCTAAAACTATTAATTAATAAATGCTGTCAGTATTAGTTCATTCATTAATTCATTAATTTTCCTTCGGCTTAATGTCTATTTCAGAGGTCACTAAAGTGGAATGAACTGCCAACTATTCCAGCATATGTTTTACGCAGCGGATGCCCTTCCAGCAACACCCATACACACTCATTCACCGCGGCCAATTTGGTTTATTCAATTCCCCTATACTTAACCTTTAAGAAACCCACGTGAACATGGGAGAACATGCAAACTCCACACAGAGCTGGCCCAGCCAGGACGAACCAGCAGCCTTCTTTCTTTGAGGTGAAAGTGCTGACCATTGAGCCACCGTGCTGCCCTCAGTATGTAAATACATCAACCAAATTTACCCAATGGAATCTTATTGTCATGTGTGACCATATTTTGTTTAAACATTAATTTTTAATTTAGGTAAAATGTATGGACGTGTAATGATGTACATATGTTGCTAGGTACACTCTTAAAACAAACGGTTCTATATATAACCAAAAATGGTTCTATCAAGCGCTTCATATATGGAACCCCAAAAAGGTTCTATATAGAACCATTTTAAGGGTTCATTACATAGAACCCCAAATGGTTCTTTGAATTCAAGTTAGATGGTTCTATTTAGGACCATTTATGGGTTCTTTTTATTTATTAATGAAGTATTGCTACTTATTAATGAATAAAAAAAAATAAAACCAATCCAGACAATTCAAATGGTTTAAATTTATTCAATCCATTATACAATTTTTTTAAAAATAATACTTAAAATTGCACCTCTGCATACTTTGGCATTGGACAGCAGATCTACCTTAACAGTTTAATGGCATTCAACACTGTAATTGTAATGATTTCACTTTTATACGCTTTTTTACTGTTTGAACAAATACAGTACTCACTTTCACACATCTCTAAACGGAAGAGAAATATATCACAATGCAGATAGAAACAATACACAAACAATCAAAACATCTATTAAATAACACTACAATTTCAAAAAGTGGATGGTACCTGCATGTATTGGTCATCACAACATCCATTTTTATACATAATTTTTAACCTCACATCAAGCAGGTCACTGGTTCGAGTCCCGACTGGGCCAGTTGGCATTTTCTGTGTGGAGTTTCCAAATTCTCCCAGTTTTCTTGTGGGTTTCTTCTGGGTGCTTCGGTTGACCCCACAGTCCAAAAGCATGTGTACGGTATAGGTGAATTGGCCATAGTGAGTGAATGTGTGTAGATCTATGAGAATATGGGTGTATCCAAGTGCTGGGTTGTGGCTGGAAAGGGCAGATGAATTGGTGATTCTGTGGTGCCTCTGATAAATGAGGAAGTCGAAGGATAGCGAGTGAGTGTTGTCCATTGTAATACTGACACTTCAAGCCTTGGTGGAATCAGGAGAGCTGTTGAATCCTGGTTGGTGTAGGACCTTTGGATTTCTGTAAAACAATATTTTAATGTTGAGTACTTTTAACCAATTAACATCAAATAGAATTACAGTTATAATCAATAAAATTAAAGTGTGTGTGAGTGTGTTTGGAGGATATGGGATGTAATATAGGGAGTAGTTACCTTCTGCAGTTTCCTCTGCTGGTCCAATGAGCACTTCCTTCTTTCCTTCCCTTTTTTGGGCCATTTGTTTTAATGATGTTTCTGTGTACTTCACAAGTTTTCAGCATCCTAAATGCAAAAAAACATTGTTTACTTAATGTGTAAGTTTCCAAATAACACATTTTCAGCAATACAAGTTCATTAAACTTGTTCATTAAAATTAAACTCAAAACTATTTGGCACACAATGTAACAGTGCTCCAGCACTCCAAGAAGAAAAAAACTGCTCCATTAGTTCTGCAAACGCCTCCATAATCTGTACTCTGGAAAAGGGTGTATCATTCGGTTCTTGACTTATGAGTATCTGATGTCGCATTCCAGGTCCATCACAATCTGAGGTAGGAAGACAGCCTTTTAGAGTGTGTAATTATGATCTTATATCACAGAATTAATCTACCTTTGACATAAAATGTATTGACCTGAACTTGCCATCAACATATTAATTATCAAACTTATTCTCAAGTGTTGCGACTATCAGAGTGCATGTACTTCCCTTAAATATCAAATTTACTCCAATGTTTCGACAAAATCCTTTTAAAAACATGTTAGTGACTTATGCATGCTTATTTCATTTAGGTGAGAGATCACAATTTGCCCATCAATTAAGAAATAATTTGATCATTTGCAGGGGGACTGGGTCAAAGATAGGTCACATACTCAAAAAATAAAAAAACAGAGGATAGATACTGAAAATTACACAGCCAGAAAATGTAAAAAGTTTGTCCACAGCAGAGGTCATGGTTTCAACATTAGGAGGAGAGGCAAAAGAGTCATTCTTTGACAATTACATACCGGCATCCATGTCCTAAAGAACTGATGGAAACAAACTGTGGCTGAGCTGACTTCAGGGTCCCCTTCATAGATTCAGTGAGCAAAGATGGAACATTGGTACCAGCCTTTAGAAATGAAACAATGAAAACCATTAGAAAATGTTGCTGCATTAGAAACAATTTTGTTTATCACAAGCTAACACAGTAAAAACCATACCATAGGTATGATACAGTACAGCAGATTTCACACAGCACTTACTTCTAGCAACAGTTCTCTCAGATGCCGTGGGTGGAAGAAGATGAATGAGGATCTTCAGCATTTACAGTAACACAGCTCATCTTGAAGAAGTGAAGATGCAGGTCACATGCAAAATAAGAATTAAATTTATTAAAATGAATATGTATTTGTAATAATTACTTTATCATAAATTGAAAATTTTAATTTACATTAAGTTTTCTTGTTTAAACTGTTTACAAAAGTGTGCACAGGCAACAGACATTTTGGCTGAAGTTCATACCATCATGCTGATTGTCAGACTTCTCCAGCAAGTATCTGATGTAATTTTTCCTCTCCAAGGACACTATTCCCTTGAGATTTGGAATTATGTTCCTTTCCCGTTTCCGGATAGACAAATCTTCTTTCCCATCTGCAAGCTTGGAAAATTCAATGTCTAAAAAAAAACCAATAACAAAGATTTATTAATGTTACAATTATAAAACAAATGTCAGTTTAAAGTTCTGTTTTAGTTGAGCATCTCTATTACCAATTTATTGATGAATTTTCTGGTGATGGTTGCATCCACTTAATCAGAGTAAACCACTCACTTAGCACAGTTTCATCTGGACTTAGCGAAGTGTCCACTGTGTGACAACATTTCAAACTGTACATGAGTAGGTGATGGCCCATCAAAAAAATGTTCCTAACATTAGTAATGCAAAAACAAAAATAAGTTAATGTCAAGTACACTTGAGCAGCTTATATACACATTGCATTCCTTTTATAATGTAAAACATCCTTACATGTTCCTCATTTTCACCAATTGGCTCCTGAATCCTTAACGAGGACAACAATGACACAATTTCCTTTGTTAGTGCCAGCTTTTCTGTACCCGATGGATAGCTGAAAAAAAGGTTATATAAAAAAATAGTTGCAAATGGCTCTTACAAATTGACAAACATAAAATAAACACTAATACCACTATAGACTGTTGTTAAATTTATTTAAAATATTTTTGTTAAATTTGTCATTTCTTTAAACGTATAACCTATTTAAATTAATGTAATTAATTTGCAAACAAATACAGCTTACATTGACTTAAAAAAAAAAAAAAACATACTCACATGTTTCTTTACAAGGTCATTGACAGCAACTTTATCAATAACCTTTCTTAAGGAAATAGACAGCATCTTTGTCTCTTTGTGTTCTCTCAGGATTGTATTTTCTTCAAGCAGTGTCAGCAATCTATTTGTGGTGCCAGTCTGAGTTTTATCTGTTCAATGACATTAAGAAATGACAAAAACATTTTATTTATTTAAATATTTACTGTTATATAATATTAAAAGTGAAAGACATTATTCATTTACCCATAATGAATGCACACTTCTTTCTGACGAATCAGGGATGTTGCTTATAATATATTATATTTAAAATTTGTCATGCTCCATGCCAACTGTGAATAGTTTTCTCCATGTTTCCTTTCCGTCTATGAGCAGTTGCAAGAGCTCGGTGTAGAAGTGTTAGAGTAACTGTAATTTGTTCCTCGACTTCCTTTATCTAAGTAAAAGGGAAAGAAATCCATATATACACAGCAAAGTGAAAAAACAAATACATGTAACAGTGTACAACAATACAAAGCATATTTTGAATAGTATGTGACTAGACGGGTGACCCAAAATGGCGCGCAAGGTTGATTACAATAAAGGTTTTCATATTTAGACATTTTTTTATGAATTTGCTCACACCAAGGCGCCATTTGTTGTCTGTCCGCAGCACCCAGCTAACCTTAAGTCTCGGGGCTGATATACAAATTACTGTCAAAGAGCATCATCATTAAATAGCATTATGATTACGTAACGTTATAGAATGTCTCCGGCGTGAGATAACGCTACCTCGAGTTAAGAGATGCCGAGGCTTTACGTTAGCGCTGTCGAATAAAAAAACATTCACGTTCACATCAATTATAAAGTGACGCTAACTTTCCTACCGAAATCAAACCTATGCTAAGTCTTCCACTTGATACGTGTTATTAACAATTCTGCAAACACAAGTTTACAAAAATAGCGCCAAATGGGTTAACTGTTAACTTAGCTTGCGACAGAGTTAAAAGGTCACCCGTGTAGTACGATACACAGACAACATAGTAGAAAAAACAACTTCTAGGACAACAAACACAAAACATTCTTAAGCAATGTGGAAAAAATATTGACTCTCGTAGACGAATTGTAATTAATTTCACTCACCTGAGGCAGAGAGCTTCATATCCGACAGGGCTGTGGGAGTGATGGTTGAAAATGAACGTCACTGCGCATGCACTTAGCGCGCGCGCGCACGTTCACAGCGCGTACATTTCACCCAGGTATACTCAAATACTTATTTTATATTGCCAACATGATAATTAAATTACATAAATACAGTAGACATCGCCCTTTGACTACAGGTAAAATAAAAGTGCATTTTATACAGTATGTGTGCTGCTTAAATGTAGTAAAACCAAACACTATAGAAAGGGATTTTGGTTTAACACAGCCATTGTGTAAACGGCTAAGCACAATATTAACACACAATGTGTTTGTAGCAACACAAGATGTGTTACGAACTGTTTAACACATATTTTGTGTTCATTTAACACATCATTTTTAAGAGTGAAGTTATCATGATTATTAGTTTAAAATAAATTATTAAACTAAGAGTCTACACTGAGTCACACTGAAGAGTATAAATAAACTGATTGTTTTATTTATTTCACAAAATAATTCATAATAAATGTTAAATATTAAGCATATATAAATATTAGTTATATGGTAATGTACAAACCTGCATGAAACAAAAATACCATCATACATTGATTAGGTTTTTGACCATAGCGGTCATTTTATTAGGTTTTGACTCCAAAAGCTTTGTCTCTCTGTGTTATAGCTTATAATTATTTTATAATCTTTACTATATAAGTATGTTATAAATCATATATTATAGAACCATTTTAATCAAAAAGGTTCTTTGAACTCAAAGGGTTCTAAATAGAACCGTCTTTTGGGAAAAAGGTTCTACTGGCCAAGTATAGAACCCCAGGGTTCTATATAGAACCACAAGGAACCTTTTTTTTTAGAGTGTAGATTGGACACTGTATGTCTTTGCTATTGGAAAAATGTGGTCCTTCGCTCTCCACTGACATTTATATTTAGATTGCTTTAATTATTGGTTGCTGTCAGGATGTGATATGTCATTTCAGAAGTGATTAACCTTACAGCGCCACTCACTGCACATTTACTTCACAATCTGCTGCAATATTTGCAGCAATCAACATAACGCAATGTTTATATTTTCATATTTAATAATATGCTTTTAGTGGACATTTCACTTTGAGTTGTTGCAAAATATGTTAAAAGCAATTAATGTCATTTTGCAGTACTGTCATTGCAGGCGTGTGGAAAAAAAGAAAAGAAAAAAAAAACTAATCTTTTCTGGTATTTTGCCCTCTAACCTTGTTCACTTCACTATCTTTACCCATGCTAAATAAAGGTATCCATCAGGAACATATGGACAGGATGAGCACAGATGGCATTACGATGCCTAACTTTTTTCTGCTGCAGGCCCAGGTAAAGCCTCACACTCCATCACAGCCCCAGATGTGAATGGCTCCTCAGGGATTCCTCCTGCTTTTAGAAACAATGGACTCATTCTCTTATTCTCGTCTCAGCCTTTATAAAATTTCCAACATTACATTGCATTGAATTTTCCAGCTCGTATCAGGGTGTGGGTGTGTGCTTATGCACGCCAGCCAGTCATGCTTAAAGAATGTGCACATCATGTTCAGGGTCAGAGAGAGATAAGAAGGAAAAATACAGTCGGCATACTGTGTGGGAACAGAGAATGGAGAATTATATAGTGGATTTAGAGCCAGCAGGAGTCTGTGAATGTAACACTCTTATGATCATCTCAGATAAAAGTAGCTTTTCTCAAAGAGCACCTCATGATCTAAAGCAAGGGGTCGTTTGTTGTTCATCGATACTGGAAATTGTATACCATTATGGATATATAATTAACTCTTTTAAGTGGGATTATTATGCTTTTGAACACAATTGCATGTTTCTAATGTAGCTCTGTTGGCGATTGAGGATTTAAGTGCAGTGAAAATACTA
This sequence comes from Danio albolineatus, assembly GCA_903798035.1. Taxonomy (NCBI): domain Eukaryota; kingdom Metazoa; phylum Chordata; class Actinopteri; order Cypriniformes; family Danionidae; genus Danio; species Danio albolineatus. The sequence continues at coordinate 3,400,939 of CAIGQQ010031933.1, forward strand.
GAGGCGATAGGCTTACATGCAGAGATCTGATTTGGACTGCAAAAAAAAAGACTTCTAGATATTTTTATCCGCTCAAATGGAATTGAAATATAAGCTTGTAGCAGTGCAGTTATTAAAGGAATATTTCACCCTGAAATGAAGATTCTGCCATCATTCACTCACCTTCAAATATGTATGACCTCCTCTGCTCCCGTGTGAACCTGAAAGTCTTCTGTCAAGCAGGTCCTGTGTTATACAGTAGGTGCGTTTAGAAAATGCAGCTGCAAAACTGACTGGAAAATGTGGCTGCCTTTTGATCAAGTCTTTAGGGGAACAAATGAATTAAGATACCATGCATTGTTTGTGCCTGTACATACTAGGGTCAGTGGTTCAAAGCTTCTGTAGAACACCATTTGTGATGATACACAGGGGCTCTAATTAAAACTAAAGGTTCCTCTTCTGCGTGATGCATAGCAATTTTGCCCTTGAGCATCACAAAGTTCAGGAAGTTGCTTCAGGTTTGCAACGGTACAGCTTTTTGTTGTCTCTGTGATGTATGGGGAGTAATGGAGCTGCCGAAATGGCACATAGTAGATTCGGTGCCTAATATTGATATTATATGTTTAGCATGTCTGACAGTGAACTCAGAAAGTTCAGCCTTTTTAATATTGAAGTTTTATGTTCATGTGAAAGGGTTACGGGTCAGCACCACAGTTGAGTATTATGCAAATTTATACAGATCTATATAGATCACTTATAAAATTGATGCTTTCTACTTTTATTTTTAAAAATCACACAGAGTTGAGTTACACACACACACACACACACACACACACACACACACACACACACACACA
>CAIGQQ010031933.1:3401784-3418583 GCA_903798035.1 Danio albolineatus
ACACACACACACACACACACACACACACACACACACACACACACACAAATAATAATAAAATAAATCATTCATTTTCTATAAGCGCCAAGGAGAGTTGAAATCAGGTTAACTTTAACTAACTTTATGGCTATGACGTGGTTCGATGGCAACCAATCAGATTGTAGTTCACCACTTGAGGGAACTCGCGAGAATGCAGTCCTGTAAACTTTGGTTTTGACTACATTAAACTGATGCTCTCGTTGGCAGTAGTGTGATCGCACAGTGTTATTGGCATAGTGGTCAGAGCTCCCTTTGACGCTCTTGCCAGGGGCGATGTGAATGTATGGTTTTGCTACTTTTATGTATAGGGAAACACACATTTTTATTAGTTATTAATGTTTGAATGTCAAGGCTGTTTCTTCTTGCTTTACTGAGCGTTTTATGCCCATTCATGTTCAGGCAACATTCTAACCAAAAAAAGAATGCAGGAAAGAACTTCAGTCATTATACTGTGTACTGAGATAGCAACATAAATAAAATTTAAACTATTCTCTTCGCTCCCAGCACTCCATCTCTTAGTCCTATTTAACCTAAACATAATAACTGAATCAAAAACAATCTCTTGTCTTTTATTATGATTTGCTATGATTTAAGGCACTTATGATGGGTGCGTAACAGTTTACTGTACACCAACTAGGCATGGGCCGGTATAAGATTCTGACAGTATGATAACCTTGGATAAAAATATCACGATTTCACGGTATGATGGTATTGTGTTTACTGCTCTAAATTATATTCTTTTTAAATGTCTGGCTACAAAACAAAACTGTTTTCCCTTTTGAACACAATATATTTTATTTTGAGAAACATTTAAAATATTTTGGGGCAGTAAACATGTCAGGCTAAATAATTCAAGTGAATCATTGACTTCTGCGGTCTTCATTTGTTTCAAAAACAGATTTCCTTACCATTCACACACAAAAAAAAGGAAATAAAAAAATCTTACACATACATTAGGAACAGTATTACAGAAAAATTTGGCGGTATGAAAACCTTGACTATTCCATACCGCGGTATACCTTGAAAACAGTTATCGTCCCATGCCTAACACCAACATTTTTTTTTTCAGTCCCCCATTAGATGACCAGGTATTATTTTATTAATTATAGATGATTGTAGCTTGTTTTCCAGAGATTGATTGCAGCTGGAAGGGCATCCGCTGCGTAAAAACGTGCCTGATAAGTTGGCGTTTCATTCCGCTATGGCGACCCCTAGAATAATAAAGGGACTAAGCCCAAAAGAAAATGAATTAATTAATGATTATAGTTTGTGGTGATGATAGTTTGAAGTGAATGACTTTGTTTCTTTGCACATTTGTCAATAATTAATTTGTAATATGCCATCTCGAAACTTCAGCAAACTGTATCTTCCATATGAAAAGTACTTGCTAAGCAAGCAAATAGAATCCTAGAAATGTTCTTCTTGCATCTCTATCTTTTATTCTGATTGTGGTTTTCATTTAGTTTGTAGCTTTGAAATCACTGTAATCAATAAATCAAGGGTCTAAAAACAATTACTTTGAATTATAGGCAACCCACCATCTGTGGGAATAAGCCTGACACAATCATGAAAGCAGCCTTCATTACAGCCTATTGACTAAACTGCCAAGGAGTTAAGCTGGCGGAAAACTCACTAAACATCTAGCAAAACACTGCACTGAAAGAGAAAGACAGAGCACATGCAATATAGAAGGTTTTTAATTTTTAATTTAAAGCTAAACGTGTCCTTGCTAATGAAATTAGAGAAACCAGAGGATGTAACTGAAATCTTCAGTTGTAAACTGAAACCGAAAGAGAAATTGAAAGAAAGGTTGAATTGATGCAACGTTTCTTTTAAAAGTCCTACAAGGTTTTTATTTAGTTTCTCAGAGTTCACATTTTTGACAAATTCTGCAGAAACCTCAAGGTTTGCGGATGAGATAAAAAGTAAAAAGCAGACACGTGCTGCAGTTCTTGTATTGTCCTCTGGGTGGCAGTGTGGTACAGCACTATATTCCAGGCTTCGCTCTGGCTGTGAGTCTGGCACTGCTGCCTCTCCCTTTTGAAAAAAAAAGGAGAAGAAAAAACACAATTCTTCTCCTGTTTCTCTGCCACATCACAAATATGAGGGAAATTAATCATTGAAATGAATTGTAAAACCCATGATTGGGCAAAAATGGCTCATCATTCCAATATTATTGTTGTCCTATCATGTTTTTTTCGTCCACCAGTAGAACACTCTCAGAAGCACGATCCAAGAATTCTCTCTTGAGTCCAGAATCTCTTCCACCTTCTTCGGCCATATACAATGCAGCGTCTGTAGTCTGAAAGAGCCTTTTGGACAAAAAGCAAGGGCCAGGAACTGCCAGAGACGCACACTTTTTTTCCCCCTCTCTCTCTTTTTCTCAGTATCCCTCTCACTTCCTCTCTTTATCCATTTCTCACTCTCACACGCACACTCATTCACCCACACACATGTAAAGCAGGTCATTAGTATGCTTGTTGGTCACCTCTCTTCATCAGAAGTGTAACCAAGCTTTATTGAAAAACAAGCCAATCAGCAGGGATGTTGTCATTAGGAATTAGGTATTTTTGGACATGACTGTCTACTCACATTCTCATTTTTTTTGCATAATTTCTAATGTGATCCCCCTTTTCAGCTTAGTATCCTCTTTGTGAATAATTTGAATGTAAATAGCATGCATGTTCAGTGCGCATTACATACATTACTTGCGGAACGAAACGTATCATATGTGACAGTGAGCTGTAAACACTGCTGCCTGATGCTTGTTAAAGGGTCAGTTCCCCCCAAAAATGAAAATTCTGTTGCGAATTAGTCACCGTCATGTTGTTCCAATCCTTCATCCTCGCAACACAAATTAAGATATTTAAGAAGAAATTCAATAGCTCTCTCAGGCATTATCGTCCCGAGACGTTTAAACTCCAGAAAAAAGGAACCAATACCATTGACTACGTTTACATGGACGTCAGCAGTGGTGTAAAGTAACTAATTACAAATACTCAAACTACTGTAATTAAGTAGTTTTTCTCAGGAATTGTAATTTACTGAGTAGTTTTAAAATGTGTACTTTTACTTTCCCTTGAGTACATTTTTAGTGCAGTATCGGTACTTTTACTCCACTACTTTCCTTCAACCTGCAGTCACTACTTTGTTTCTTTCTTGTCTATGGTCATTGTCTAAAGTAGAAAAGTCAGTCCTGTGATTCCTGTCCAATTAAATCACACATAGAAAGTGAATCACATCATACTGAACAACCTCAAGACATGGGCGCTTTATAAATGCAGCAAACCTTTTGGAAACATTAAAAATGTCCAAGAAGATGTCCAAAATCTGTACACGCAATGATCCAGAAACTTTTTATAAACTGCTTGTCACTGAAAATCACAGATGTCAGCTGTATGATGACTGAAATCACCAAACAGCCTTAAACAATCACTCAAAGGAATCGAAGAACCAAATAAATGAAGGAAGGATTCAATGAAGGACTGAAGAAACTAAGGAAGGAAAGAAGGAACAAAGGACCTAATGAAGGAAGGAACAAAAATATGAAAGAAAGAATGAGCGAACAAATGAGAAAAGGGAAGAAAGAAGGAAGGACCAAACGAATGAAGGAAGAATTCAAGGAAGGACTGAACAAACTAAGGAAGGAAGGAAGGAACGAACAACCAAATGAATGAACAAAAGGACCTAATGTAGGAAGGAACAAAAATATGAATAAACGAACGAGTGAAGGAAGGAGGGAGGGAACAAACGAATGAATGAAGGAAGGAGAGAACAAACAAATAATTGAAGGAAGGTTGGAAGGAACAAACAAAAATAGGTAGAATACACCACATGTTGTTTGTGCAGGGACCTGTAAACATAACATTCTGTAAACGCATCAACTTTTCTACAGTGTAATACTCACAATCTTGAGTACTTTTAAAAGGTCTTTTTACTCATACTTTGAGTAATATTTACTACAGATACTTTTACTGTACTTGCACTACATTTTTGGGCAAGTAATGGTACTTTTACTTGAGTATGATTTTTCAGTACTCTTTCCACCACTGGACATCAGTAATCCAATTATTTGCCTTAATCTGAATAAGATAATAACATGTTTAAACGGGTGGTCCACTAAGACATCATATTTTAAACTTATATTTGATGTGTAGTGTAGCTGTGTGAACATAACATCTCTGAATGTAATATGCTCAAAATTCAATGCAAACGGACCGATAAAGGACAGCTTCCAAAATCTCTCTCTTCCAATTCAGTACGACATTCGGGTAAAAACCCCCAACTGATGACTCTGTGGATTGTGAGCCACAACCTGTATTTTTATTTGTTAAAATTGATCAATTACATGCACAGTTTCTAGTGTTGACAGTATGTCATAGCGAGGACGTAAACAAGGATGTAAACAACGGGACATGCTGTTTGGCACCACTAACAATTTAGCTACAAATTCATATTTATCCGTCAAACCAATGTAAACAATCACAATCTTCAGCAACACTGCAGTGTCCCTCTATGGTGATGCTTTCAGTGGCTGTTTCTCAATATGCGTTCTTCAGCGGCCTTGCATCTTCGTGTTCTTGTGTAACATCATCATCAGCTGCCAAAGTTCAGTTCCAATACTCAAGACCGCAAGAACGGAGGACGCATGAAAGCACCTGGATGTGTTCTCAGAATCGAGGACAAAAAAATAATGTTTTTTTTTTTTTTTTTTCTCAAATAAACCAAGCCTTAAAAATACACTGTGGACCACCTTTAAGGTGTTTACATGAGTTGCTTTTTGAATTTTCCTTTCATGATTCCGTTTTACATGTTATAGCATGTAATTCAAATAACATCATTGCGTCTCCACGCTATCCACATTTCCTCCAGGGTTTCATGTAATTTCAGGTGTTTCAATTTTAATTTGTCAAATTTAACTGCAGTTTGGCACTTTCACTTTCACTTAGGAACGATTCATGCATGCCCCCCATGACAAACGAGATATTGGATGTGAGCATAAACTGCTGGAAGAGTGTTGTTTACTGGAATTTGACACCGCACAGTGTTTAAAAAAAAAACAAAAAAAACGTGATGCAGGTGTCTGGTTCTTCACTGACTTGGTAGATGTAAAGAATAGTGTCAAACAGCTGTGTGTACATGGAATATCCTGTCACAACTTGGAGCGAAAATCCTACACGACGGTAATAGTTTAAGGTGTTCACATGACTGTACTGTACTTCAATAATGCGACTAAAATCAGTCTACACTACATGTCTTAATTAATTGTTTAGTCCGATTATGACTGTAGTCGAGTTAAAGTAATTAAAAATCACTGTTTACATGGTAGACTCTTAATCAGAATATTATCATATTAAAATCGGATTATTGTTGTCCATGTAAATGTACTCATTGTCAGATGTTGTGACAAGAATTGTGCATCAAAACAACTGTAAAAATGACTTTGTTCGTCATTTATTAAATACTCTGGCAAATAATCTGGTCACTAATACAAATGTTCTGGAAAAGTATATTGGGGTATCTGTTTAAATATATTGCTCTCTGTCAAGTTCAACATTGAACAACCCCTAATAAATACAGACATTTTCCTTTGCACTGAATTGCTAAAGACTATATAGTTTTTCAAATTGTTGATCTGATGTGTAGATTAATTAACTAGTTTACCCTGCGTGATATAGTCAATATATATATATATATATATATATATATATTACGGCTGTCCAAAAATTAATCGTGATTAATCACATCCAAAATAAAAGTTTAACATAATATTTGTGTGTGTACTGTGTATATTTTATTATGAATATATAAATACACAAATGCATATACTTGATAAAATGTTGGTTTATATTTAGATATCTAAAAAATATATGTGTATGACACAAATTTTACATTTGAATATGATGTAACTACTTTGATGTAACTTTTTTATATATAGTTTTGGCTTCTATAAATGTGTTTATCACATATACATAATAAATATATATAACACACACACATATTATGTCAAAACAAACTTTTATTTTGGATGTGATTAATCACGATTAATTTTTGGACAGCCCTAATATATTGTTGATTTACCACTTATAAGAGTGAATAAGAGTTGCAGGCTGCAGGACTGCTGTGTTTCTGCCAATATACTTGCCTGGCATGCTTAATAAAGCGATTATTATTCATTTTTGTGGATCTGTGTGAACTGGGGTTAGGAAATCTGTATTTCTTTTTATATCTTTATTTACTGACACAACACCATTGTCAATAAGGATTAAAAAAAAAGTTTGATATGAAGTTTTGGTACACTGTAAACCATGTCTGGTTCCACACAATCGATTTATATTGGTACAACTTAAAGGAATTAAGTTAACTTATTAGCTTTTACAAGTTTAGGTGGTTCGAACATAAAACAGTCAAGTTGTCCCACAAAACTCAGTAATTGTGTTGTTTCAGCTCATTTTAAATAAACAGTTTGAACACACAGCAAACATTATTTTTTGAGTGTATGAAGTGCTATAGTTTTTTTTAAATGTGGCTGCTGAGCACATGCTTTGGAAGGAATGACAATAAGCGTAGGGTACAAGTTTGTCATTTCCATTTATGGTCACTCGACTTGCAAATAGGGAGCGTTGAGCACATGGTGTGCATTTTCCAGGTGCACCTGGTTGAAAAATATTTGAACTTCCCAGAATGCTGTGTGCGCACCACGATTCATGCAAGCAGAACTAACCAATCTGCTTCACACTTTGTATGGAACATACACATTTCACTAATAATGGCAGACTAATTACCTTAGAAAAACACAGAGCACCCAAACACTGCAGTGCTTTTTCATTTTCTGGGAACTGCAGCAATGTTTTGTTCATTTGTGTAGTTGCAGAGAGCCTTTTCACGTGCGAGTTCTTGTGCATCACAGCCACTAGCACCCCGTCTGAACGTTTCTTTTTTAGCATAGGGATAATGTAGTCATCCAACTTCACAATTTGTAATGTTGCAATATGTATTTGAACAATGATGGTTGGTTCCTTTACTTGAAAGCTCAGATTTGATTATCATAATTTGTTTTGTTTACAGAGTTTGAGGTTTACTGTATTATTATTATTCACACCTTCAAGTTTGCGTTGATTGTTCAGCATTTACACTTCACTTTTGCACACACTTTGTAACACTTTATTTATCAAGTTATTTATCGAGTCTCTTTAACACAAGTTTATTTTATTAAAAAGAGATGAGATATTTCTGTTTAAATATTTTTGACTACTAAATTTATTTGCCTTAATAATATTAGTAAATTAAAATAAAGTGGTTAAACAAAAACTAATGTTCCTGAATGGATTGTTAAAAAAATATTCAAGAACTATTGAAAGAAAATAGGATATTGTGATATTTTTTTTTTCTGTATTGCCCAGCCCTGCTATATACACTATATACACAACACAACCTGTGTTATTTCTTAACACATCTGTCTCTGGTTAAAGACGACATATTCTGTGTTATTTTGAGTGTGTTATTCTTCTTAACACAGACAGAGTGTCAAATTATATTTAACATAGTAATGTGTCATTAATCACACAGTTTGTGTCATAAACGTTCTTTATTTTTACCACCTTAACAAGATTATTATATTCACTGTAAGATTCACTATAACCAATTACATTTTGAGAGTTCATAATAATAAAAAAAATCAAACACCAAATAGCTGAGATGTAGCCAAACATCCATGTCCTCCACTGATAAAAAAGTGACGCCAACTTACTAGCATCTGCTTGGATGATAGTTAACAAACAACATTGTGTTTGGGTGTATATTTTCCACTTCTTTGTACACACAATCAATACAAATAAACAGACAAGATGTGTTAAAATAGCCCCAGCACAATAAATGTGTTATTATTTAATGCATCATTTTTGAGAATGTAGCAATGATGCTGAATTTTCGCATAGTTCATCACCTTTTATGTATTTTGCAGACGTTATTTATCATTATAGTTATCTTAATAGTTGTAAGTTGCCTGACCTGATCATGAGCAGCATGATGGAGCAATTCCATTACTCCCCACGAATAGACACCTATATATAACTACATAAAAAGTCATAATGAAGGATCTAGTGCTGGTCACGGGTAGTGAAGTGTTGGGAATGCCTGAGAGTAAAATGCCAGGCAGATAATTAATTCGAATGAGGTGAATTTAGTGATGCAGCTTCTTCATGCTGAGAGTGTGTTTTGCTTTAACATGCTGTTACACTGTCAGAGAAGTTTCATCTCTAAATTCATCCGCTTTAAAGTGCCGCCGCTACAGCCATCAAAACACCGCTTGTGTAACAAATTCGCCGCACTCAGTCATAAATTTCAAGACAGTTACTGTCAGTCTTCAGATCACCCACTGTGAGCAATGTTCCCGTTTTCATGCATAATACATTGGTCTCCATTTTTTGTTAGAACTATGATAGTTTTGAGCAATAAAAGGTTATAGACATTTATCCAATTCATTTGTTGAATACCTGCCAGCTGAAGGATCACGCAGTCTGCCCTAAATTGATATATACATTCAGACAGACTGGCACTTTAATACTGAGCAATGCATTTTTCAAACATTAAATGTAATTTGACTTTTTTCCAAAAATCTTGAGATCACTGCTCGGTCATGCAAGGACACATCTTCTGGAGCTTCCTTAAAACCAAGTACTTTTTATTTCTGTACTTTCAAATGTATTTTATTTATTTATTTAAGATACTCTTCTCAAATCTTTAATAATTCATGAGGCTTATTTTGCAGTGTTTATATAAGGCATTTGATCAGTTTTAAGGACCAAATTTGACCCCAGATTTAGGGGTATTTGTTGATATTCATATACAGTAGTACTGCACATGTCAACATAGCATTATATACAGATATAACAATATAACATTAATAGATAAAATTATTTTAACAGATTCCTTACATATACTTTAGCCTCAAATACTGACATTTCATTGGTGGTTGTGCATGTTAATGCACTGAAAATTTTTGGTTAAAGTGTTTTGACCCTGATCGCCTTTCACGCAATCTCACAGTTTGAAATGTCTGTCACAGGAAATCAGCGTGTGCTGTTGTGAATAATTAAGTGAAGCATTTTCTCGTGATTGTTAAACATGGATGACTCATCGATGTGCTATTGGTGCAGTGTGCGTAACTGATGTCACAGTGAAGAAGTTAAACTATTAAAATAGCTCAACTCTTTACCCACTTTTATCACATAATGAAATGTATTATATAATTAATTTTATAATGAACTGATAACATTTCTTCCAAATTTCAAATAAAATATTTAATTAATTAATTAATTAATGTATTTATTTATTTATTTATTTGCTTAAAGAAAATTGGTTGGTTAAAATACACTTTTTTATTTTTTGTGACTGAAATTTAGAGTATTAACTAAATACATATTACTATTAGTTACTACAATACTACTAGTAGTTAAAAAAGGCATATTATTAGTTAATTTGTCCAACAGTTATCCAATTTAAAAAATGCAGTAAATTATGTTGTTGTTCTTTTTTGTAAATATGCCAATAGTTTACATAATAAAACAACAATTACATTATGAAAAAAAACATTTATAAATCACAAATCCAGATAAACAGAATATGCGGTATGTCATTTTATGCGTCTTATCAGAGTGATGTGTTTGCACAAGCTTCTCCGACATTGTGAGGACAGGTGTGGTTATTCCAGAGTTATTAATGTAAAAATGAGCACAGGCTTTAATATGGGAACTTTTGTTACCAGCTGTTCAAACATTGGCATTAAATAGTTTTTTTTAATATATTAATTTCAGTAATATTATTGAATAGTATGCAAATGTTTATGTAATTTATTTACAATGCATTTTGTACATTACATATTATATTATTATCTTTGTTTACCAAACTAGTGGTTCTAACTGGATTTGCATTTTAAACCTTAAATCAAAAATATATTTAATTTTTATTTCATGTTTTAATTTTTTAGTTACTATTCTTTAAAAGTGAACAGAAGTAGCCAAAATGTCTTTTTAAAAGTAATATCGGCTCTTGAGTAAAAGAGTTTGGATTTTGGTTACTTGATTCAAAAATTTAGAGATTGATTTTCAAAATCATATACAGTTGTCCTCCCCAGTTATTGGCACCCGTGTTCACCGTCTTCTAAAAAATCCTCTCTCTTTTTTTTTTTTTTGTTCTTAAACAATATATAGCTAAAATAGAGAAAAGAGAAAAATATTCCCTTTACTTGAAGTCCATTTATTAAGTGGAAAAAATTTCACATCATGATTTTTTTTTCCATTAAATTATTTATCAGGGTTAAATGATTATCTGCAGCTCTGATGTTAATACTTCATATTAACATCTCCTCCTATAACATTTTACAAGATTGGAGAAGGGATCTTTGACCATTGCTCTTTTCACAATTTTTCTAGATCCTAAGTCCTGGGTCCTCTTTTATGCATTGTCCTCTTAAGCTCACCCCACAGGTATTCAATTGGGTTGAGGTCTGAAGACTGAGGTGTCCATGGAAGGAGCCTGAATTTGTGTTTGCTGAACCATTTTTGTGTAGATTTTTATTATTATTAATTATTTATTTGTATCAATATACTGCAGAAAGACCCAATGACAACTGATCTTCAGGTTTCTGGCAGTGGCCATCAGGTTTTGATTTCAAATGGCCTGGTATTTTAAAGAGTTCATAATGCTGTGCATCCTAACACAATTTCTATGACCATTGGAGGATAAACAGGCCCACGGCATTAAATATACCCCAGCATACTTTACAGTTGGCATGGACTGCTTTCCGCATAGTCATCTTGTGTTTTACACCAGACCTACTAACACCAATGTTTATTGCCATTTTAATCTCATCTGACCAAAGCACATGGTCCCAGTACCACGTGACAAGCTCCAGATTTTTATATTTGTGATTGTTGGTGTGAAAAGTCTTTTTCCCTGCATGACTCCCAAACAGCTTGTTGGCATGTAGATAGCATCTGATTTTTTAATGCAGACTTTATGACCCCAAGTTGCCACTTTTTTAATGTAATTTTCCAACACTGAGCCTTGGAGATTTTTGGAGAACTTTGTTACCATCATCCTCACTGTGTGTGGTGGCAAGATCAACATGTGTCCTCCTCCAGCTTTTTTGTCACTATTCCAGTTGTTAAAAACTTCTTAATAACTTCTCTGACTGTATCACAGCAAAAATTCCAGTGTTAACTATACAGTGTGATTTTTTTTTGTGTTGTTCAGTGTTAAAACCAGAGTACATTTTAATCCACAAGTGTGAACAAGCGTATAGTTTTTTTTTTCAGTGTGAAACTTTTAACTCAATATGCAGTGTATTTCCCACTACTGAACAGTGTTCTTTCAGACAGTGATCAAACCAACACAGGCTCATTGTGAAAACGTAGTCCCAAGTACGTTTCTGGAGACCGCACATTAAGTGGTCAGGGGTACGTATGGCTGCGTTTCATTTTTTTTAAACGCACGCTACGGGGCGGTTTGACGCCTTTTCTTCTCGCGCTTACCGGCCGACCGCCTCGTGTGGATGACCTTACCGCTGCAACTAGTTTGTCCCGTTAGCTCGCCTTGTTCGTCGGCGGAGTCGAGCCACAGAGAGGAGTTGACCACCACGACGATGCCGGGGTTCGAGTCCGGCGAGGAGTGGTTCCAGAAAGCAGGTAAGACAAACACAGAATCCATGTAACGAAGTAAACCAGTAAACAACAGGGTGAGAATGCAATGAAGGCTGAAAATGTGGTAAAAATGAGATGAGGTGGTTTTGTTGTTCTGGATTGCTTTTTTGAAAGCTGTTGGTTGTGTTTAGGGAAGGGGGAGGGTGGGTCAGTCCGATCGGATGGTCAGTCGGTTGTTCAGTCAGCCAAAAACGGTCGGCCGACAGCGGCCTCTGTCGGGTTTCCGCGAGAACGACAGGCGCAAACGGCACTCGCGAGAGACACTTGAGATCTCAAAAAGCGTCCGCAGCGGCCTCTCGTGGACTTTCCAAAGCAAAAAGTGCAAAGAGACGTACCTGACGGGACGTATTCCGCGGCCTCCAGAAACGTACTCGGGACTACGTTGTCAGAATGAGCCTGGGTTGGATCAAACCAGTATTTTTTACTTAAACTTGAAACATATTTTGTTGCATTTTAAAATACAAAGTGTTAAATGTATTGAAATTATTTCTGAAAAGATTATTGAACATTTAATAAATTAAAACTATTTTTAACACATTTGATCAATGTTATGTCACACACACCAATTGATAATATAGGAAAAAAGGTAAAATATTATAACACTAGCTTTGATGGGTAACACATACTCCAGTACGATGTAAGAATAAACTCTTACTTTATTAAAATGAACTCTGTGAGTAATGTACAAATTTCACACTTTAGAAAGTGTTATTTTAACTCCAAAATGGAGGGAATCATATATACATCCAAGGAGTGTTAAGTTAAACACAAGTTGAGTTAAATGTACACTGATTTTAAGTAAGTTTAAGTTTAAGGGTAAGTTTAGATGAATGGCTCTTTTCTAGTAGTGTCTGCCTGACTTATGAAGGTCGAACATCTATCTTACTTGAATGGTATATCTTGAATCCTTTATACCCCAAATAAAAAGGAAGTCATGAATTACTAATTAAAAGTCCATAGCTGTTTTATCAACTTTAAAAACTACAGAAAAAAAAACTACAAAAAATATTTACTACTGTATATTTAAAACTATATTTATAGCAATCGTTAGGGGTGCCAATAATTGTGAAATAAGTGGTTTTATAAAAACAATAAATAAGAATAAATATATATATAATAAATATAATATAATAAATATATAATAAACTTAGAGTTTTAATAACTAATTTCTAATAATTGGTTTCTTTTATCTTTGCCATGATGACAGTACATAATATTTTACTTGTTTTTCAAGATACTAGTATTCAGCTTAAAGTGAAAGGCTTAATGGTTAATTTGGCAAGTTAACGCTGATTTATACTTCTGCGTCAAAGTGCACACGTATGCTTCAGCAAAACCTTAGCTCGGTCGCATAGCCCTCAATGTGGCTGACGCGCACCTCTCAAAAAATGCAACTACACATCGCAATGATGCGTAGCACAAGCTCTGTGATTGGTCGGCTTGGAAGCTGTGCTGAGTGTGGGCGGTGCTGAGAGCCACGAGCCCAATAGAGCGAGTGTTTGCAAGTGTCGAGACCGGTGAAGGAGCTCCAAATGTTTTGTTTACCGTATGATTAAAGTTATTGCATGTCTGCCGGTTCACACTTTGGAATGAGCACATTTTAGCTACTTGTACATTAAAGTAGCGTTCAGAAAAAAACAAACCACCCGAGAAGAAACTCGATACATACATAACATAACCTACTACTAGCTAGCATTTTGGAAGTGTAGAGCAACACAAGCAGCACGCAGAAGTATAAATGCACGGTTAAGCCTGCACCATGGGTCACGCTGAATGCTCAATGCAGAAGTATAAACCAACCTTTAAGGGAATTATCATTGTATAACGATGGTTTGTTCATAGACAATCAAAAAATATATAGCTTAAGGGGGCTAATATTGCTTAAGGGGCTAATGTTTTTTTTTTTTTTTTTTAACTGCTTTTATTCCAGCCAAAATCAAACAACTAAGACTTTTTCCAGACGACAAAAAATGCTAGGAAATACTATGGAAAATTTCTTGCTCTTTTAAACATCATTAGGGAAATATTTGAAAAACTAAAAACAATTTACAAGAGGGCTAATAATTTTAACTTCCAAAATATATCGATTTTTTTTTCATCCCTTGAGTTAAACGGTACGTTTTTCAGGTTGAGATTATGCTTCTGCAAGGAAACATGCATTTATTTTACAGCTTTTCACCAGTTTTTACCAGGGATGCCAACAATTGTGGAGGTCATACTTGATATTGTTCTCAGCAGTTGTATTGAAAGTGAAAAACGCCTCTACACTCATAATTACCAACAGAACTATAGATCCGTCACCATCCACATCAGCAGAGAACATCATCTACTGTATACGTCTGGAGCACCTCATTGTCATGTTCGCTTCAAATGGAAACCGTGCTTTTAGTGATCGTGGGTGGTATTGTGCGCAAGTGATTTCATCTCTCACACACACACACAGGCACACTCACAGAACCGACACCATACGGTTACACGAGATGGCTTTCCAGAATGACAGAACCCATTCTACCATCTATTCCCTTTCATTAGGTACCATAACGAGATACACCCTTCGAGATGCGTTACAAGACTCCTCCAGCTCACACCATCTCTCCTGTTTTTCTCTCCTCTCACCTCTGCCTCCTCATTCCTGTCACGTATTCAATTACTTCTGACTTTATTACATACTTATATGTGGCTTTAAAGGGCAAACAGATACTTATTGCAAAAAAGGAAATCTATTTTTAACTCATCTCACATCAGGCATCCTGGGGTTTGCTTTGTTTATTCATTTGAGTGACTCTGGTTGTCAGTGATTTGCAGTGACCCAACAGGACCCGTCACTGGACACCCAATAAGGGCCTGACTTCATCATGCTTGATCCTCAGTGATTCACTGAGGGAAGCACTCATTACGAGGATGTATTCAAAGAGACAGCAGGAGAGACTCATTAGAAGACCTTAAAAGTGACCTGCCAGATTACATAACATAGTGGATGTTGACATGGTAAGCACAGTCAGTTAGGAAGAAGAGACAGACAGTACAGGGAGATTAACTTTAGGTAGGATGAAATTATAAATTTTTTTTTGGATTTTTCACACATTGTTAGAATTACATACATTTCTGCACTTTTAGGGCGCACTCACACTATGCTTCTTGAACCGTGCAGGCCTGTTTCCCGGATCATTTGAGAAGTGTGAATGCTCTGAATTGGGGCGCAGTTCAGTTGGCCGAGGTGTAGTGTGTGTGCCAAGCATGCCTGAGCCCGAAACTAAAGACAAGACGTGACTTTTAAGGGACTGTTTGATAAGGTGAACGCAAACTGTCGTAGCATATTTAAGACACAAACCCCTGACTGCACGACAGCTGCACCTTCAGCAAACCTCCTAATTCCTGCAGCACGAGGACTTTATGATCGTTTATGAGCGTCAAAGGTGGCTGATTGGCAACATATTGTGTGTGTCACTGCATCCCAAACGACTAAAACGATATAACTAAAGAAATCTCCAATGTGCTGACCAAGACCGCTTCTTAAAGGGCACCTTTGATGAAAAATCTACTTTTTAAGCTGTTTGGACAGTCATATGTGTAGTTATAGTGTATAGACGGTCATTTTGGGGTGGTATAAACACACCCAGTCCTTTTGTTTCAATTTAACAGCATAAAAACAGTGGACCAATTGGAGCGGTTTTGAGACCGACCGCCAGTTTAGGTAGGAGTGCGGTCCCCCCGCCCACCGAATTGATTGACAGCTGCGTATTAACATGTCTCCGTAGTAACGTGTATAATCATACCAACAAGACAGGACGTGCGCAAAACAACCGGGAATAAAAGATCTGTTCAGTTCGTGAAGGTCATTAATCATCATCGAATGTGATCAAGAGTGAGTTTAAGTTTAACATGTGTTTAAAACAGTGCATGTTTGTAATGGACTACAGCGATTCACTTCAGCTTTACTTCCTCACCACAGCCGTGTGTCAGCAAAAAAGACGCTTCAATCTCGGTTTGTTGACATTAAATCAGGTTTATTGTGTACATTAACATAACAGATATCCATACAGCAGTGGATTTTAACCTGTATCCTGTCACATTTGCTTGCGAAGGCAGTGCAAAGCTCAACGCGCCCGCTGTCTGTGTGTGTGTGAGAGAGTGTGTGTGTGTGTGTGTGTGTGTGTGTGTGCGCGCGTGTGTCTCATAATTGCAACTCCTTAACAAACACATTAAACAGTCTTTGGTAAAGTTCTTACTGTTGTATTTCTCAAACGTAGTGAGATCTGCTTCCTGCTACATCTGTTCCTGTAGCGTATGTTTGTCTGACGCAGCCGAGGGCGGAGATTGAGGCACGCTGATGGGAACGGTGGGCGGGGAGAACTATTCTTAAAGGGCCAGTGCAAAAAACAGCAAAAATTTGTTTAGAGCTATAATGGAATGACTTTAGGCAGCGATAATTAATAATCTGATGGCTATTTTGAGCTGAAACTTTACAGACAAATTCTGCTGACACAAAAGACTTGTATTAAATATAAAAAAAAGGGGTCATGTATGTGCCCTGTAAACTGAACAGCGCATCATCGATGACAAAAGCGTGCTCAGGCTCGAATGTAATGTGAGTGCGGGTCGTCGGGTTCAAGGCAACTGTACATAGAGTGAGTACGCCCTTAAACCATCCACTGACAGATTTTTACCCAATCTCATATTGGACATTCAAGACTAACTCATGATTTTTTGGTTAAAGGCGAAGAGCTCGCTCAGAGTTTATGCGGAATTCCTCGTACTTTAAAGGTTCAAGACACCCTAGAATACTGTTTTTGAGATTTTAACAGATTTGTGTGTGTTTGATCATCATTTAAGGCAATGATAACACCTGATAGCTTTAATTGTGGGGAAAACTGGATAATTTTGAGCTTTTGTCTGCTAATTTTATGTTCCGGGTTTAAATAATTATTGGGGCGGGATCAAAATCAGTGACGTATCATGCATCTGCTAGTGGAGTGATGACACGTCGGTTTGTTAACAGCATGCATGCATGTCTCTCTCTCTCTCTCTCTCTCTCTCTCTCTCTCTCTCTCTCTCTCT
>CAIGQQ010031933.1:3419968-3442244 GCA_903798035.1 Danio albolineatus
TATTATTATTATTATTATTATTATTATTATTATTATTATTATTATTAATAATAATAATAATAATAATGTTATTATTTATATGAGATTTTTACATCTACCCAATAAATTTACCTACAGACCATATGACATTAAGCATTTTTATTTATTTATTTATTTATTTATATATTTATTTATTTATGTTGTGTAAAACATGCCTCAAAAACCAGTTAAAGTTTCATAGATTAGTCTTATGTGTTTGGAATGACATGAAAGTAAGTAAATGATTACAAAATCTTCATACAGTAAGTAGAGAGTAATGGTGCATCATTAAACACACAGTTGCATTAAACACGCAATGTGTAAACATGCAATACACACACATGCACACACACTGGTGACATTTTAGTTTGCTATTAACTACTAGCTTATTACCTGCCTATTATTAGTATCTGTTTATTAGTAGCTATAAAGAATGATCGTATTCTAAATCTGCATCTAATGCTAACCCAAGCCTAAACCAAACAACTACCTTACTAACTATCAATAAGCAAGTTAGTCATTTATTGATCTACTGTAATAGTCTTAGTTAATTGGTTGTTAATAGCATGGGATGATTAGTCAATTTTGTAGAAGGGATGCATGGCGGATGCTCAGTCACACTACCCAAAGCTGATACAATTTTAAGATTCTCAATGAAAATTTTAGACTGTCCATCTGTGTATTTCTTAAATGTACTTTTCTGTATTCCTGCTCGATTTCATACCCTCCCAGCTTTTTCCACATGCATTTTTACAACCATCAAATGCCCCGTCGGAGGTTCCTCTACTGTGCAAGCACCCGGATAATGTTGTCATTTTAGCTTTTTTTTTTTTTGCATCCAGCTGGTTATCTATTATGGTGCCACAATCTTCATCCTTAAAGATGTTACATTTCTGGTGAATTCATCAGAACTAGATGGGAATGAATTGTGACTAAGTGCGGCATGACTCTCCTCCTCTTCATTAATTGAAGAGGCAGAACTGTTGTGCGTTGGTGGTACGGTACGAGAGAGAGGGAGAGAGAGAGAGTTGGCCACACAGGGCTCGCTGTCATGCACTCTAACGTGTGCTCATAGTGCGAAAGTCTGGCTGAGTCACACCGTCTCTGAAACACACTTCATCTGCCTCATTATGGATTATCTTAATACTCATGATCGCTCTCTCACATTATAGCTCTTTTCCTTAGATGTGACTTCCCGAAGCTCTGCAGATGTAATAATACCTCCCATTTGTATAGGTGTTACCGCTGGTAGAATGAGTCTTTCAGCTCATTCTCAATTCATTTAGTTCATTCCTACACTATATTTGCAATTTATTTCAGCAAAATAGTCTGTGCTGAACCACTCTTGCTCTTATGAATAATAACCCACTTTGTTCAGCAGAACAGGGATTAGATATTGATGGCTCTGGTGGACTTTATCAAAGTTTAGCATTTTTGTTCTCAAATAACGGTCAGTCTGTTTTGATCGCAAATGTCTGACATGGCTAATGAGCATACACTGGGAAAATCTGCGCAGTAATAGATTTCTGAAGCACTAATGTGTAACCTGGGCTGTCGCATGATTGCACTGTTTTTGCACACGGATATTGCATCTGCATCTTAATTAGGACTGCTATAATGGTCTTTCTCGAATATTGGCTATACCGAGGCAAACTCTCCAGCGTATCATGAAGGCCGTCAGTGAATTGCAGATTTTAAATCATCATCAAGACAAGAATTATAGCATCCTGCAGCTTTTCTGAAGCTCAGTCCCAGAGAGGGACGTAATTACCGCACACTTTCTTTCTTCTCCTTTTCCTTTCTCCACGTCCTCCTCCTCTTCTCTTCTCCTCTTTTGTTTTCTGTACTTTATTCATTCTCTATCACAATACCCACACATCTGCTCTGCTCTAGCACAGTCTTCTTCTTATCTGGTTGTTGGGCTTTCAGTTAAGAAATGGGTTCAATTGTTTTGTTCTCACCCCTTCTGCATTACATCTGCAAACCCTAGTTCGAAATTGTCTTATTTCCTTCAGATTTTAATTCCTCTTGAAAGGGGAGGCTCAATACTGCTTCCTCCAGAGTTTAGCTGTAACTTCCTTCAGCACACCTGCCTGGAAGTTTTTAGTAATCCTAAAAGCCTTTATTAGCTGGTACACAGGTGGCTAATTAGGGTTTGAGCTTAAAGGCAGGTATATTATAATTCATGTCAAATTAAACAACAAAAACAAGCCAAGATGAACTTTTTTGTAGTTAGTTATAATTTGAAAATGTTAAACCAAGTATAGAACAATTTACAAGTTACTTTCTTACTATGTATTTTGACACTAGGTATTATTCATGGCGTTTTTTAAAATATTTTTTTGTATGCCTTTTCTTTTTTGTGTTTGTGTTGTTACTAGTCGCCCATGTGATTGTATTTTTTATGCTTTTAAAATTGAAAACTACAATAAATGTCTTGTATATTTATTTAGGGCTGGGTGACATGAATAACCTATAATAAATCAAATTTTTCCAGGACTTTTTTTTTTTTCAATCATTTTTTCTATGTGTCATGTGACACCGCTCTGTTAAAGGCTGTGGCTGATTTCTTCTTCTGCAGCCTCTTTGCAGCCACATCTGATCTCCGGTCCAGTAGGACGACGGACCCCTTCTTGAGATTTGCTTAGCACTTCACTGATGATATTTGAAAACTGCTCCAGAGTTGCCTTGAGACGGCATATTATCCATTACATTAATTTTATTATTTACATAAAAAAAATGTTACAGAAGATGCAAGAAATGCACTGTTTGAAATATTATTTACAGGATATGCAAGACTTATTTTATTTAGAAGAGATACTGCTTATTTTCTACTTTTTATATAAAAAA
Source organism: Danio albolineatus (assembly GCA_903798035.1). Lineage (NCBI taxonomy): Eukaryota > Metazoa > Chordata > Actinopteri > Cypriniformes > Danionidae > Danio > Danio albolineatus. The sequence continues at coordinate 3,422,837 of CAIGQQ010031933.1, forward strand.
GCATTGAAAATAATCTATTTAGTTTCCAAAAGTGCAGGTTATTTATTTTCACATTTTTATAAAAAAAAAACTGATTGATGTTTTAGGCAATGTGTGTTTTTGTTTCAGTTGTTCAGAAAATAATCAGAGATAGTAGATAGTGTGTGTGTTTCCTTCATTTATTCATTCATTAATTTTCTTTTCGGCTTAGTCCCTTTATTAATCCGGGGTCGCCACAGCGGAACGAACCGCCAACTTATCCGGCATTTGTTTTACGCAGCGGATGCCCTTCCAGCCACAACCCATCTCTGGGAAACACATCCATACATTCTCATTCACACACATACACTATGGCCAATTTAGCTTACCCAATTCACCTGTACCGCATGTCTTTGGACTGTGGGGCAAACCGGAGCACCCGGAGGAAACCCACGCAACCACGGGGAGAACATGCAAACTCCACACAGAAATGCCAACTGGCCCAGCCGGGGATCGAACCAGCGACCTTCTTGCTGTGAGGCGAACATGCTACCCACTAGGCCACCGTGGCGCCCGTGTTTCCTTCAATTATTTTAAAATCAAGTAATGAGCCCTTCATTCAAAGCATATTTACTATCCAAAATTTGCCAGTGAACTATGTGGGCATAAAAGTAATTAAAAAAAAAAAAATTGTCATTAATCAGAATTTAGTTAAAATGATCAATTAATCAAGATGTTGAATTTAGGCTAAATCGCCCGGCCCTATATTTATTTATATAATATAACAAGTATATAAACAAGTTACTTTCCCAAGTTATTTTCTAAGTTAAGTTGCCTAAAAGACCAGCTGCCATTGGTCTGTGATGATGATACTACAATACTACAATACTACAATAGGTGGATGTGGACTTGGCGATTCACCTTATTTGAAATAATCTCCAGTTAATTTCTGAAACCTAAAAGTAAATGATATAGGTAGCAGTGAGCTTGATAACTAATGTCTACAATTATTTATTTGTAATTTATTATATTTATATACATATGCAAAACTCTGCCAGACAGTACTTAGATGAGCAGAATGTTATCCTCGTTGTGACAAGAGACTGAATGTTGAATGTACTTTGTTGGTGAGGTTTTTTGTTTAATTAGTTTGCCTAGTTTGGAGGATAAATCTGGCACTTTTGGGGCCATTTATTTTGGTTCTCTGACTCAAAGGCAGTCTTCAGATTGTAGGCAGTAGAATTATATTGCTTTCAAGAGATTTTACAGAGTGGCAATCAATTCTTATTGGTTAATATTGACTTAGAGTGACCAAATATTGCTGTATAATGAGTATCGTACTATGTACACTACTGTCCCTATAGATTTGACGGAATCTGGATTGCCAGTTGGTGGAAAACACAGCATATTGCAGTCATAGAAGAGAGCAAATGAACTGGGTCAGAGATCAGCCTTCCATCTAAAAAGCTTTATGACCAGAAGTATAATAAAAACCGGATAAATATTGGAGAGGTGTTTGAGAGATGGAGACAGATGAAAGCCCGTTGTCAGATGCTCTCGTTCCTGTCAGGGTCAGAAGTAAATAATGCCAATAATAAAATCTCCAAATGTTTTGAATTTGGACTGTGTTCCCAGTTTAACACCTGGCTGTAAATATGTCAAACACCACCTTTAATTGAGTGTGTGGACATACAGTGGAACAAAATGTCGTGTCTCTCAGGACCACAGTGCTACATTAATAAACAATCATAATATGAACACAACACTGGACAGAGCTATTTTAAACCTATTCATAACTAACATACTATATTAACTACTAACTATACTTATATCATAAATACTTATAATAATATCATAAACAATATTGTGAAAAAGAGCTATTTTATGGATAAAGTCAGTAGGTGGTCTGCCAAAATGCTAACTATAGCTTTGAAAACTTAATTCGTCCTTTAACATCCGAAGCCACGTCTCCTAAAAATCATGAACGTGCACCGTAAAGATGACAAAAGACAACCCACTACATCATGTCTTTCGCCATTTAGAAAACCTAATAGTACTTTATAATGCTGCAATTCCAAACAAAAAACTGTATTATATCTATCACGTTTTCAGTTGTGTAGCAAGCAAAAGTTGTCTCAATGTGCTATATATCATGCATGTAAGGATCGCTGGTCTCACTCTCTCACGCGCTATGTTCTAAAGTGACTGCTTAGTGGTTGGCGGGCAGGGTGCAGGAATTACTAAGCCATACTTGCATGCTATTTCAGAGCAGATATTCAAAGTAGCATGGTAAACAATATAGGGAGCGCGTCACAGGTTGTCACTATATTTTAGTGAATATAAATCCAATTCACCTTAATAAAGCAGGCTAGGTGGACTACCGCTATTTACTTATGTTTTTTTGTTAAACTACAAGCCCCAATCCCAATTCTACCACTTAGCCCTTCCCCTTACTCCTACCCCTCATTTTGACGAAGCGCCAACCTCCCGCTCTCCCTCGGGAAGCCAATACGGAAGTAACTGAAACTGCAATTCATCGAAATTCCGCTAGTCCTGTCTCCATATGAAGCAAATTTCTATTGAGCCCACTGTTAAAACTGCCAACTTTACAGCAGAAATAAAGGTGTTTACAGCCTGGTAAAAAAGAACGATTTTGGTTCAAATAGCTTATATTACCCTTCATGACAACTGTTAGGGTGGTGCATTTTTGTAAAGCTCATTCGTTTCCTTTATATTAAGTTATGTTAAGTTTGCATAATTAAGGGCGTGGCCACTTAAGTGACAGCTAGTCGCGCTGGTCGCCGTCACGTCACCTCAGCTGATTCCGGCTGATTAGCTGATACACTCGGCAAATTAGTCATATTTTTGTGTCGTTTTATGTGGCTTTACACAGTCGGTTGCCTTTTTAAATTATTTCCTGCAATTATCAGATAATATGGCATGCTGTGTGCACTTAATTGTGCTCACAAACCATTCACGTGGCCTCCGTATCCCAGGTGAGTGAAATTATATACTTATACCATATCTGTAAATGTATTTGTTTTATTTAAGATAATTTATGATTTATAATGTTCTTCAGAACTATAATGCACTCCAGAATCTGACAAACTGATTAGCTGTAGGCTATAAAACAGTCATCTGAAGCGTTGTCATACAGTGTTCTGCCTGGATTTCCTAAATAGCCCTGCATTAAACAATGTTTAGTGGCTCAATGTATTACAACAGTGTTTTTAAAAGTCTAAACACTTTATTGATATAGTGTACAACCAAGCACATGTGGTCAGAACACAATCGAGTTAAAGATAATGAAGTGTTGTGTGTTTCTCCCATAAGAAAGCCCTTCTAAGCTAAATACCAGCATGCGTCCTGTAGCTCCGCTCACACTCCGCCTCTTTGCCCTTGTTTGGTATTCCTCGATTGGTACGATGTCACGTGAACAAAATGGCGACGGTTGGACACGCCTACTAGTAGCTTCTTTTGGGTTCTTCAGAAATCTATGGGTGACGTCACGGGTACTACGTCCATATCTTTTACAGTCTATGGTTTTGACATTCTCGTTTTCACGTGAAGGGGTAGGGGTGTCCCAATTCTCTTTAGCTAGAAGGCGTAGGACTAAGGGGAAGGGCTAGATACCCCTTGAAATGGAGATTTTCCAGGACCACACTCTGTTACACAAGGAGACCCAAATGCGAGAGTAAAGTAAAAAGGTTTAATGTTAGAATGCAATCCAACAAGGCTCAATATATCAGAGTTCGTGAATGAGGCGATGGAGAAAGCCAGTGGCACTTCTCAAGGAGACGTTGCAGCTAAACAGCCGAGGGAAACATCAGACAGCAGAGCAGGCAGTAACAGTCACAGACGAAGCTCATAGATGATCATATGAAGAACAGTTCAGGAAGCAGACAATAGCCACAGAAGATAACATTCACAAAGATTGCGGGTTACAGCGACTCACCACCAGCATGTACACGAACAGAGCCTGGAGACACAAACACAAGTTGGGACAACGGACTGACAAAGAAATGACAAAGACACTGGGTATAAGTAGCCGAGATAACAGGCCACAGCTGTTGATGCTAACGAGCCAGCTGAGCGATTCCCTCCATGTGACCGCACAGCTGACGAGGTAAGCACCAGACAGCCAGGCTATTATACCCAAACAAACACACTCGCACTACCAGGTACATTCACCCACATAACCATACACACACAGACACACAGAAAAGAACACACAGATCCATGAACCGTGACACACTCGAAGAGGTAAGAAAATTTTACACCAGCTACAACAGCAGCATGGCTGCACTCGGAAGAAAGGAGATGCACAAATTAGTATTTGCTAAATATGCTAAATTGTGGTGCTTTGTCAAACAATTCAGCTATATTGTTTTAGTCAAAAGTGGTAGTAAAGTAATTTTCAATTAATTTGTAGAAAAAAAAGTATATTTAATTAATAAATAAATAAAATCATAAAAAGAATCAGTCATCACAAAAGTGCGGTATTAGGACAAATCCATTAAAAACACAACTAATCAGAAACAGGTTTTCCAGTTTGTGTATGTAGAACAAATTATATTATTTAGAGACAAATACCAACCAACCAATACACCAATTCTCTTGCTGTTGGTCAGTGGAAGGAAAACAAAAAACTCCACTGAACTCTGACTGCACATCTCACACCAACTTTGATTGGCACCTTGAGAAATTGTATCCACATGTCCTGTCTCCATCAACATGCCAGGCTGCCGTTTCAATGACAGCTGACTGGAAAAGGTGAAATATAAAATATGGCTACTGTAGGCTGCAACTGGAACCACCTACTGCTCAGTGTGTAAAAAAATATTCCAATGTTTCTGCTTAAACTTGGTATACGGTTACTTATTTATATGTATATTAATGTTTTTAAATGATTGCTTTTAAACTGCACAAGAGGTAACGAACTCTAAATACAGTAGCTAGTGAGTAATAAAGCATTATCCTGGGTTAGGTGTCAACATCATAGGCTGAGTAAGTAACGGAGTAGTGGCTTTTGTTGTGTAAAAAATTTTGAGTGCCACACAATTCATTCCTGAATTCCCAACACAAAAAGTGCTTTGAAATATGCATTTTGATTCAAAGTTTGACGTAATCTTAACCGAAACATGAAGAGAGTACAGTGCCTTTTTTTTGTAAATAGCCAATAGTGTTTTGTATTGTCATCAAATGAAAAGCAAATGAGAAACCTCTTGAAGGGGACAGGGCATGTCAGATACTAGACAGCATTTGACTGGTTGTGATTTGATGAGAAACTGAAGTGTGAGGTGACATGAATAAAACCATTGATCCATTTAGGCAGAAGTGACAAACTACAAGCTTTACATGTTTATATCAGTTTTTTATATCCTAAACGTGGATTTTGTCACTGTTTTGCTGATACTAACATCTAAAAAACTTTAAGTTAACTTAAAGGTGCTGTATGTAAGTTTTTGACTCTTCTTAAACATAAAAATACCATAATATTCATTCATTCTTTCATTCATTCATTCATTTTCTTGTCAGCTTAGTCCCTTTATTAATCCGGGGTCGCCACAGCGGAATCATCCGCCAACTTATCCAGCATATTTTTTTAAGCAACGGATGCCCTTCCAGCCGCAACCCATCTCTGGGAAACATCCATACACACACATTCACACTCATACACTACGGACAATTTAGCTTATCCAATTCACCTATACCACATGTCTTTGGACTTGTGGGGGAAACCGGAGCACCCGGAGGAAACCCACACAACCATGATGAGAACATGCAAACTCCACACAGAAATGCCAACTGACCCAGCCGGGGCTCGAACCAGCAACCTTCTTGCTGTGAGACGAATGTGCTACTCACTACGCCACCGTGGCGCCATACCATAATATGTTTGCAGATATTTAAGAAAGATGCCAAGTAAATATTTATCTGAAAAACAATGCTAAAGTCAGTTTTTCTGCTTTGACAATGTTACTTGCTGGATCGTCTGTCTTTGTTTTGGTCATTTAACCCGCCTAGTGCCAGATAAGTTAATTATATTTCAGCACCCCAGTTGGAAAACTGCATATTTCATTCATTCATTCATTCATTCATTCAAAAAAGGCATTCAAAGCATGCGTCCGTGACCAAAATGCGACCTCTGGTGGACAGTAGCAGACTATGATATGAGACGTAGATTCAGAGTTCCACATGAGGTTATTAATTAGCAAATAATATAAATATTACGAACGTAAACAATGCAGTGTCCTAACAATACGCTACGTGACAAATTTGCAGTGATTAGCAATTTCACTGATTGCAGCAGACGAAATACGATAGAAATTTAAATACAGCCATTCAGAAGCACAGAATATGCACTCATTTATGAAGTAGCAAGGTTTATAATCTAATTTAATACGTACAATACAAAGTACAAGCTCTTTAACATTATTAAATGTAGATGCTGAATCACTGATATGTGTTTTATTTTGAGTCACAGTTCTGAAGTTCATTTTCAAACGGTTTATTTTATTTTCAAGATCTGGGGTAAACTATCTGCTGCTGCTTTCAGTAGTATGGGAATAAATGTCAACTAAAATGGCACTCAAACTCACATTATTAGTATTTAACACTGAATAAAGCACATGAGGTGAACCTGAGGGAATCATTGTCAGTTTATCCTGTTGTTCAGCTACAAGAAATAGAAGCCATTTGTAATATATTAATTCGAGGTGTTGGTTAGACCAAAAACTCCTATTATTATGAAAAATATGGCTTCTATAAATCATAATTAATCATAATCATAAACCTGGCAATCTCTGCTTGCGTTTGTTTGGATCCAGAAATGCAATACCCAGTTCAACCACTGGGTGTCAAACTTACATGCGACACCTTTAAAGGGTTACGAAACACCAAAACACATTTCTTGAGCTGTTGACAGTCATAAATGTGTCCCACGCTGCTATAAACACTATTAGGACACATATATTTCGCTAAAGAGTGAAAATTGGTTGTTTTTGCGTTATTTCGAGCAAATTCGTTTCAGTGCATCATGACGTCTCTGAGTGTGTGGCATTAATTCATGAGAAGACTTGGTTCGCTCTATTGTGTATTAATATTTATGATCGCTTTGAAGGTTGTTTGTACCTGTTGCAGTGTTCAGATGGCTGAGAGACGCCACGCTGTGATGCCAAAACAACTGGAAGAAGAAGAATTGTTTGGAGACACAGGTCGTCAGAGTTGTGTTTATGTTCTGCAACGAAGGTTTTGTTTTCATTTCCCGCTATGAGAGCACAGCTGGACTCGCGCGTGCAGCAGAAATGCGTTTGTAAGGAGCATGTGTTGCCCGAGAGCTTTCCGCATCTGGGAATGGAGAATTCAGATTTGCCGCTCGTCTCCTTTTAAAAAAATACACAGCTGCAGTTCATGTTGATTGTCCTGTCTTTGGTAAGCGATCTGTGCTCTTTGCTTGTTTATTCAGATGGAAAGTTAGTTGGTTTTGTCAGCAGTACTGTTTCAGTGTTTATAGACATACCTTTGTCAAAATGATTAGAACTGTTACTGAGTTTACAGCACGCTAACATCACTACAGTATTATCGACTGAAAGATCCGCTGTAGATGCTGCTCTCCAAGTGTTAACATATAAACACCGCCGCATTTTGTGACAGGATAGTGTATACACACACACTTTCTGACGCTACCTACCGAGAGCATAAATTACCCAGAAATGTGGAGGGTTTTTTATTTCTCTCATACGCCACGCGGTCTCAAACACTCCATTAAAAACGTACTCTTAGCAGTTTCTCGCATCTCGTTTGTCAAGGGGGCATGCAAGAAATGTTCCTGGATTAAAGTGAAAGTGCCTTTAAAGTCAAAAAATTAATAATTTGGCAAATAATTAGATTACAGACGTCCATGTAAACACAGTCACTGTCTTTCTCCTCTGCGTTGGTGTGTTTGTTGTGCCTCTGTGAAAATCTGCGCATGCACAAATGGAAACTCCCGTTTTTATGCAAAACCTTCCCTGTTTCCCTCCCCTGACACTCCCACCTAAACCGAGCTGGACACACCCACTTTCCTGAGCTTTTCCAAACTAGAGGTGTGAAAACACCCCACTGAGACAGGGGGGGTTTGTGGCCCTTTAACAGTTTTAAGTGGATGAAACCTAAAACTAATGAGTTGTCCCCCCAAAAATGTCAAGAATTTTTTTGTTTCAGCTCATTTTAAATATTTTTTTTGAACAATTAGTAAAATATATGTTTTTTGAGTGTAGGAAATTTGTACATGGTCCTTTTTAAGGGTACAATGAAAATACACAATTGCATTTTACAGTGATTTACATTTATTTATTTTTATTATTATTAATGCATGACTGTCATCATGTTAGTCATCAGTGTTGTTCAGTTGACCAAATGCCTGAATTTGGATCATAAGTAACTAGGCTGTAATGAGAGCCAGCCTTAGATAATCTGCCCAGACTTTGCTTACATAGCCACCAAGTGGACTGAAAGGGATTTAAAGGTATTTTGGCTTCAGATGAGTCTTGTAGAGTTTGCTATATTGTATGGTTTACATGCGAATTGTCTGCTAATGAAGCTGCTATCTGCGAAGAACGTCTTAAATGGCTCACTTATGGCTTTCTGTTTTAATTAAAATGCTGTTTATGCAGACAACGGGCCATTTAATGTAGAGAGTGAATCAGCTCATTAGGTTTTGAGACACAGCCAATATAAGTATGCTTTCATGGAGCTTTGGCGATGAAATATCCTTTTATGCTATCATTATTTCTTTCACTTTGCATTCGGTTCATGTAGGCCTGTATGTTTTTGTGTTTGTATTTGTTTGTGCATCTTTACTGCTCTTTAAAGGTTTGTGATCAGCCAGCATTTCTCTATATCTGTATAAGGAATTTTGACTTTTTCCTGTCAGATGACTGATTAATCAGAAACTACGTTAATCATGGTACAGTTTAAATATCTCATTTTGAAATCCAAATAAGGGAAAGATTGTTTCATTTATTATATATTATCATATATTATATTATATTATATTATATTATATTATATTATATTATATTATATTATATTATATCATATCATATCGAATTATATTATATTATATTATATTATATTATATTATATTATATTATATTATATTATATTATATTATATTATATTATATTATATTATATTATATTATTCATTCATTTTCTTTTCGGCTTAGTCCCTTTATTAATCTGGGGTCGCCACAGCGGAATGAACCGCCAACTTATCCAGCATATGTTTTACACAGCGGATGCTTCCAGCTGCAACCCACCACTGGTAAATATCCATATACACTCACCCACATCTTCTTAGCAGCATAAAAACAATAACAGCTTCTTTAAAAATAATAATTGTAATATTTTAATAGTTATAAACAAATGCTAAGAAAATAGCTTGTTTTTTATATGGAAGTGTTTTTTTTCCCCCACATTTTCTGTGGACTGCACAGATCTGCTTGATGTGACAATGTCACCTGCAGTGACATGGCCCTCTGGCTATCGGAACAGAGGTTCAGGCACTCGCAGGAATTATAGTCTTACTGAAACGGACTCATGAATGAACAGTGTAATTGGGCTCAATTAATGTAAACAGCGAATAATTTGTATTTCTCACATACTTAACTTTTTTCAGTTGTTTTGAGTGAGAGTGCTGAGCATTTTTTAAATGTAAAACATTGAGTGCTCAGTGTGGTTTTAAATGCTCTGATAGTTAGAGTGCTCTCAGGTACTCACAACTAAGCGTCTTTGGAAAACGATGGCATTTTCAGCTGCAAAAAACAACATTGGAGGACATGCACCCTAACCATGTTTTTATGTTTGTATGTTTGCGTTATTGATACTTGCCATATTGCAACAAGCTTGTCCAGCATATATGTCTGGAGTTGTGTGTTTTTTGTTTTTGTTTTTCGATGACAGGATGGGCAGGCCTCCTGTTGCCTGTTACAGGGAGTAATTTTTGGCATTGACAGTGGCACTGAGAACACTATTTCTCACTTAAAAAAAAAAATACAATTTAACAAATCTATATTTTTCAAATAACCACGGCTAATCATTTAGTTATAATGTGTATTTAACCAAAAGTTTTGTAACGATTGGTTCAGTACAAAGATGCATATCAATGTGTACCTCCTAATTTTCGTTTCTTTTCTTTCTTTTTTTTCTTTTCTTTTCTTTCCTTTTCTTTTCTTTTCTGTTCTGTTCTATTATTTTCTTTTTTCTTTTGTTTTCTTATACTTGATATATATTTTATAAATGTATGTTTTATTGAAATTTTGATTACTAATTTTACAGTATAGTAAATTCAATCTTGAATGGCTGTTGTTAAAATGAAATGTCAATTTTTTTATGAAACATTGCAAAGAGTGCCAAGTTGTTACAGTGCCAACTGTAATGTAAACCAATCAGCATGTAATCATTAATCGCATCAGTTTGTATGGAATTTTTTGTTGACACAAAATTATCAGATTAATTTTTACTCTTATTTTTATTATGAATTCATAAAATTATGTAACGCAGGGATCACCAATCTCGGTCCTGGAGGTCCGGTGTCCTGCAGGGTTTAGCTCCAACTTGTCTCAAAACACCTGTCTGGATGTTTCAAGTATACCTAGTGAGAGCTTTATTAGTTTGTTCAGGTGTGTTTGATTAGGGTTGGAGCTAAAATCTGCAGGACACCGGACCTCCAGGAACAAGTTTGGTGATCCCTGATCTAACACAACAGTTAAATCATTTCTTATATTTAACAATAAAAACATGTTTTTCTAACTCTCAGATTTTATTGTATCTTCAAATCATCTCATAAAAGGAATATTTTTTGAGAAAATTACTTCAGTTACAAACAAGTTTAACTAACAAAAAAAATCGTATCCATTAACTATGAACAGTTGTGTATTTGTAGATTTGAGAGAAACCAAGTTTGTACCACCTGAGTGAACATCAAGTTTTGTGCCTGTGAGTGCACACTATCCAAGCCTCGCATGCACTGATCAGACCCAATATTATTATATTATGAAATGGTGTGAAAAGTGGAGGGAGATCACAGGGGAGAAGGAATTGAGCGTAAATTAAATATCCATTGATTCACCTCCCTCAAACTTCTGTTTTGATCTGCAGTGTTCTCTATATCTGATCTCCAAGCGCGCACATGAAAGGACGTCTTGCATTGATGTGGCTTCTCAAACAAAACGCATGCATATTGCAGGAAACACGTATCCTGATCCACTATAGGCTGAAAGGTGTTTGCACATGTGAGTTAAAAAGGATAAAACACTAACTCTCAGTTTGACATGGGCCTCGTGATAGAGCAGAGACAGAGATTTAAAGACAGAGAAAAAAGAAAGCCTCACCCTCTTCATTACAGTTCTTATGGCACTCGGCAGCTTTCTCTTCATCTCCTGCTCTTTCTTTTGCCTCTTTAGTTCAATCAGACTGCTGTTTCTTTGACTGACCCCAGCTGCCTTGCTCACTGTAGGATGTCGTTTGCTGGGCACGAAGGGTGCTGTATAAAAGAAGTTGATGTCATTTCTCCCTTGACCTCTAATTTAGAGGATGTTTGGGGTCTCGTCTCAGAGGAGAGGGTTGGTCGACCTCAAAGCTTTGGCACTCTGTGAAACATACGTGCTCAGATTTAAAACAATGAGCCCTGCCAGCAAGAATCGCTCTTAACTTTTCCAAGCACCAAACTTCCTTCTCTCTCTCTTCACGAGACGGAAGGGAAGCAGGACTTTTCACCATTTGCACCCTAAATGATCCCTTCTGCTTTCTGTAATTGCAGCCTCTTATCTTCAAAGCAGACCTTTGACTGCCCTTCAGTTTGGGTGGATTCCAATAGTCCACTTATGACAAACCTGAGTCCTCAGAAAGGTTTGGCTTTGAACCTGGAGAGTCACGACCACATTTTGAAAACATTTAGTCCCACTTCTACAGTAGGTGACTCATATCAGTGTGTCAAGAAATCTATGTTTTTTTGTTTGTTTTTAATTTACCTGAGCAAGAAGCGTTTAAGATGAGAGAAAAAAATTGGGTCAGCAGTCTCATTTTAGTCCATTTAGTATCCTTTGTTTGATTGTTTTGCAAAATATATTAGAATTGTATTATTTAGTTATTTTTTAATAAAATCCACCTAATAATGGGTGGTATGACTTGTAAATTTAAGGTTTAAGAGTAAAAGAGGTACTGTAACATTTAGTTTGTGACTCATTTTGTGAAGAAACCAAATCGACAACCAGGTTATGCCAAAAATAAAGTGATTTTATTTGCAGAAGTGAAATAGGAAGAATTATATGAGCAATTCCAGCATTGTGGATGTGACATTTGCAGTAAAAACTTAAAACATAAATTCATAGAGAAAGTATATGTTAACATTATATTGAAACATCTGTTTATATTTTCCAAACCTACTAACCACAGAGTTAAGAGACCAGATAAATATCAATCTGTAAACATGTTTTGTACTTTAAGAGGAAAATAAACATGCGTTACGGATGTGACCAAAAAAGTATGCGAGATTAAAGTATACAACATACTTTGTAATGAATTAAACTGTACAACCCAAAAGAAATAATGCTAATCAAGAGGATAGGAGTTGGCTTTCTATAGAACAAAAATGATTGATTTTATTGTATTTAATATATATTTTTCATTTATGAGGAAAAATTGTTGTTATGGATGACATCTCTCCGTTATGGATATGACACGTGTGAAATTGCCACTCGTGTGACTTTGGTAAATCAAATATAATAGTTTAAAAACATTGACAGATACATTTTTGAGTATTTCTAAAGTACTGTAAAATACTTGATTACACAAAAAAAAGTTGAAAAATGGAGAAATGGTTTCCGTATTTTGTTGAAAACTTATGCTGCATCCCAATTCGCATACTATCCATCCTAAATAGTATGTGAAAATAGAATTAGGATGTCCCAAATTGTAGTATGTTGAAAAGAGTATTCAAAAATTTCCCGCATGGTTTACTATTTCCTGTCAAAATTTTAAGTATAGATCATCCATACATTAACCGCTGATATTGCCCACAGTACATTGCGCGTTGGATGTGAATTCGATTAGAACTGCGTAACCAGATGAAAAGTGTAAACAAACTACAAACATGATGGACACATGGGACCAACCGTCAAGTAGAGAGGCTTCAGTAAAGATGTTTGTATGACTGTTAGTTAATATCTAGCCCACTGGAGAATATTTCAATGGCATTGTCTGTGTTATACTTCATCTGCAACAACAATACTGAACTTATATAAAGACGTGTTTGGACATTCACATCTGAATGCAGAATTATCCAAAGAGCTGGGGAGATTTCTCTGCATGAAAGACTCGTGAATTGGAGATTATCCTGCTGCTGCTTCTCCAATAAGGTAGGAAATTAAATAAAACATAAATGTGGATGATTGACAGGGCTCTTAACTAAGCAAGACAACGATCTGTTAACGAGGAAGTAGTATGTCCCAAAGCTTGCATACTCTTCTCTTACACACTCAAAATATTTATTTTTCCTTCACAAAAAAGTACATACTTTTAGGGTTTAGTATAAGTATGCGAACTGGGACGCAGCATTAATGTTTTTCATGGCAAGGTTGCATGGAATTACTCGTATACATAATATATATAATACATTCTTAACAAAACAAGCATAAATAAACATATGCAAATTTTAAGGGAAAAGAAAATTAAAATTGACCAGTGGTGTAAAGTAACTAATTACAAATACTCACACTACTGTAATTAAGTAATTTTTCTCAGGAATTGTAAATTATTGAGTAGTTTTAAAAATGTGGACTTTTACTTTCCCTTGAGTACATGTTTAGTGCAGTATCGGTACTTTTCCTCCAATACTTTCCCTCAACCTGCAGTCACTACTTTATTTCTTTCTTGTCTATGGTCATTGTCTAAAGTAGAAAGATCAGTCCTGTGATTCCTGTCTAATTAAATAACACATAGACAGTAAATCACATCATACTGAACAACCTCAAGACATGGGCGCTTTATAAATGCAGCAAACCTTTTGGGAAACATTAAAAATGTCTAAGAAGATGTCCAAAATCTGTACATGCAATGATCCAGAGACTGTTTATGGACTGCATGTCACTGAAAATGATGGATGTCGACTGTATGATGACTGAAATCACCAAACAGCCTTAAACAAGCACTAAATGGAACAAATGAAGAATGAAAGGAAGGGCCAAATAAAAGGAAGGACTGAACAAGGAATGGAAGGAAGGATCGAAGAACCAAATAAATGAAGGATTCAAGGAAGGACTGAACAAACTAAGGATGGAAAGAAGGAACGAATAAACAAACGAATGAACAAAGGACCTAATGAAGGAAGGAACAAAAATATGAAAGAAAGAATGAGCAAACAAATGAAGGGAGGAAAGAAGGAAGGACCAAACAAATGAAAGAAGAATTCAAGGAAGGACTGAGCATACTAAGGAAGGAAGGAACGAACAAACAATCAAATGTAAGAACAAAAGGACCTGATGTAGGAAGGAACAAAAATATGAACGAACGAAGGAAGGAGGAAACAAACGAATGAATGAAGGAAGGAGAGAACAAACAAATAATTGAAGGAAGGTTGGAAGGAACGAACGAAAATAGGAAGATCCCTAAATACACTTTATGTTGTTTGTGCAGGGATGTGTAATACGCACTACTCACTACTCTTGAGTACTTCTAAAAGGTCTACTTTTTACTCATACTTTGAGTAATATTTACTACAGATACTTTTACTCTATTTGCACTACATTTTTGCGCAAGTAATGGTACTTTTACTTAAGTAGGATTTTTCAGTACTCTTTCCACCACTGCAAACGACACCAAATAAATGAAAGTAATAAGTAGTAAGAAAACCAAAACTAACTGGCAACAAACCTCTAAAATGCCCAAGAAATGAAAAAAAAAATGGCCTCAGCCTTGCCCAATCTAAACTACACTTGTAATAAAAAAGTTACAAGTGGTGCTTGCTTCTATTCTGATGTATCTAGAGAGTAGTGTATCTGCGTGTTGCAGGATGTAGGTCACACAACATCTGCACTATTCTTAAATTCCCTGGGGAATTTAGAAAATGTCGATCAGATATCTTTATACAAGATGTTATGGCATACAAAACTGAAGTAAAGGTACAACACAGCATTGTCCAAAAAAGGACAACAGCACACTAGAACAGACCCAGAACATACAACAAATAGAGACGGAGGTGAAGAGAATCCACGCTGCCGTCTCTATAAATGTAAAGCTTTGCACACGATTGGCAGTGACGTCACCCAGGTTAATTATGATTGGCGTCTGTGCGGATGAATGGGAATCTGAAAGGGCCGAACCTAAGTAAAACTGACAGTGGGAGAGAGAACAAAACACAGGCACACATACTGTCCTGTAACAATGGGAAAATAAACAGATCCACTTGGAACTTTATATTTTAGTTGGACTGAAGCAGTAATTAGTAACCCTTTATTTTGATTGAACACAGTCTGTTCACTATCATTTTTGCCCTGATTATACCTAGTGTTAGGATGTGTTTTTTGTTGATTACGTCACGAGTAGATGAAGACATTGGCATTTACATCTGGTCTTTCATCTGTCTTTTTCTTTATCTGCTTTCTACCTCTCATGGGATGTCTCAGTTTAATAGTACAGTGGCTTTTAAATCAGGACTGGTAAGTTAACATTGTGCCATTTTTACATTTTGCGCTTATGAAGTAAATTCATATTTTCAGGTTGTAATCCTTTTTGAATTTCTAAATCCCTTTATTAACAAACCTGGTAAGGAAAAGGGATGGCCTTTTGTTGCTTTTAAGTTATATACGATCACATGAGCATCTGCACTCCCGAAGCAAAATCTCAGCAAATCTCACAGGCCTTCTACACTATAGTCATATGTATTTATTTATTTATTTTTCAATTTTAAAATGATTGTCAATACTGTTAAGTCCCTTATATACTTTGTAACGGCCGCTTAATGTTTGATGTACAGTGTATACAAATGTCATGTCCCCTTTAAGATGACTCCTTCTATGGTTGTTTTACCTTTTGCATGGAAGCACGCATGCGCGGGAGCTCAGTTCAGTTCCAGCGAGCTCTGAGAAGGGTGTGATGGTCGATCTACCTCTGTTTAATTATTTTGATAATACAAAATATCACATTTTATTTTGCGACGGATGTTTGAGTGTTTTTCTTTATTTCCTTTTGCCTACTCATGGTCGTTGACTGGAATGTGTGTAGTCGACCACTCTAAGGAGAAACGCATAAAGGCTGATAAGCAGAGCGATATAGTTTCTGTCTCTTTTTTTCCTTTTTTTTCCTCCGGGTAAACACTGAGACACCTGGCACCCGTCACAAATTCAAACAAAAATCAAGGAATAAACAGAAATTATATAATTTTGAACAAAATCTGTCCGAAACATAGTCTATTTCGAGTTTGTTTCAGCAGCTTGAAACCAAAGCTAACTTGTTTGGGGAGTTTGTAATGGCTCCTAAACATGTTTGAGGTCCTATTGGTCCCTGGTGATTAACTGATGAGCGTGTCCTGAAACTCTGCCGTGATGTGCAATTTATTTATATTCTCAAAGGGCAGTAAGGACAACATCCAAAACATCTCATTGTTAGCATTAGCAAAATGAATACACTGTAGGGTCGAGTGGCAGAGCTGTTACAGAGGTATTAGCACCTGTATGATTGCTCACAGAAAGATTTTAAAGACTCAAAGGCGGTTGCACACTGGTGTAACATTTATAACCCCACACATTTATAACAAAGGGGCTTTGGAGTGTTCAAAAACAGTATACTGTACCGTCAACATATGGATCACATTATGCTTCTTTCTGCCTTTTAGCAAAAAAAAACTAAAAAAAGTATATCATATGTCGACCTTTATATTGCATTACCCCTTTTTGAAGTACTAGCCTTACAGAAAAAACACGACACGTGGGAAACGTATGAAACACATGAAACATGGTTTAATAATAATAATTGCATGAAAAATGTGAAATGCTTTCAAAATGAACATGCTTCAAAACAATACAATTGTGTCATGTGTTTTAATAAGGCAGAGGTTAAATCACTTACTGTACCATGTGGTTTGTCTGTATTATTTATTTTCTTATCATATTTTAGGTAGTGTATATACCTGGTCATTTGGTTTCAGAAATAAAGTTTTCCTCTGCTCTGTTTTAAATAAGAGGAGAGAAAAAAGGCTGAAACTTCAGAATGAAAGAACACAAGACAAAGTTTGGTGGAGAGATGAGCACTAGTGAAGAAAAGTTTGGGGATTTATGACACCTCATCTTGCAAGAGAAGACAAACAAATAGCACTGGCCCTTACTGTTAACTCAGAGACTTAAAATCATTAGACACATGATTGATGGCAGACTGCAGAGTAATTAGGTGGAAAGATTCACATTTGGACCACATGCCAAAATTCAAAGAATGGAAATGCTGGTGGTGGATAAAAAAGAACAGAACACGCATTAAGGGAGAATTTCTCCCTGTTCTGACTCTACCAGGGCAAACTACTGTCATGAAAAGGTCAAAATAGATATTTTGATGTCTGTTTTAATTGCCTGCACCTATGGCACACTTCCACTTTTTCTCATTTCTCTTTCCTGCATCCTCGCTCCCGCAGTTAGCATGGTTTTTAGTTTATTTAATCCCAGGGCTCTGAGAGACTAATGCATGTTTTCAGCAGCACAGCAGAGAATACTATAAATTAAACCCTGGAACAAACTTCTTAAAGAGGTGGAATGTTGATGCAGAAATCACCACCCAGACAACAGCCGGGCGGAGGAGTGTGCAGTGAATATTGAAACCAGATTAAACCACAATTTCCCTGATTATCTTTCAGTACTGCCACTCATGCAGCCATTTCTGATCAGTCTCACTGGTTTACCCTGTAATGTGGTGTTTTACAGCTATTCACGCAATTCATCATTATGTAAGATGCACAGCTATGATTGGGAATGATTGTGATTAAATGCCTCAAACCTGCACTTAGTACAGATTGATCAAGGCATGAATAATGCCTTTAGAGCAGAAAACAAGGTCAGAGACAGGTCGGGATGTTCACTGGTGTGCTAGATTCAGTGGTGTTATTCCAAGACTTATTAAAGGGCAAATAATTGCATGTTCCTGCTCGAATACACATATGAGCACATCTGTCTCCACAGGCCTGAAGAGATTTCGCGGTTCACAGTTGATGAAATGTATGGAGCGTATAGCGTTTGATATTGGTGTCAGTGTTGCATGTAATGTTTTATTTTCCATTTACTGGTTAAAACTGCTCTAGACCATCTAAAGACATATTGGAATGGATGGTCTGATCTCAGGTTTCCCATGGGTCATAGAATTTTTGAAATAACATTGGACTATTGCAGACATTGAAAGCTTTTTTGACACGTCATTAAATTTTGAGGGATTTTCTTTGATACTTTAACTTTTATTTTCCTTGTATCAAAATGTATTTTTCTATGTTGTATTTTTTGTCATGCTGTTCACAATTATTTTTATGGTTTGTCTGTTTTTCTAGCTCCAGTTTTTCCCTTCCACAGTCATCAATTGACAATCTCGTCAAATTGAGTCACCAGACTGTACCTGTTTACTTGTGCTAATTTTAAGAATAATATAAATTTGAAGAGATTTGGCTTTAAAATGACACTTCAAAGATGTGGTGTTAAAAAGTAGATGACAGAAAAGCTAAACTTTCAACTACTGTTCTCAGTGGCTATTGAGGTAATGTAAAATAATATTTGAGCTAAAGACATTTTAATATTATGCTATTTTTTTTTAACATTTTAATGTTATACTATTAATAAATAAGCAATATATAACAGCAGCCTGTTTTTCCATTCATTAGATGTCATGAAAATTACGTCATTCAGTCAGTGAAAATCAGGGAAAAGTCAAAGAATAAATATTTGGCTTTAAGTGGAAACCCTGTAATCTTTGTTAGCCAATTGTGCTAGGCATTTCTGCTGTTGCTTTGTTTCAGTGTCTATGTTTGCATTTATATTGTTGAATTAGTGAAAAATTCCTCCCAACTGTTGTGCAGGTCTAATCTGAAATTACCGGAACTATTAATGGAGGTTGTTGATGCCAAAGTAAGGTCAACGTGTTATTACAGCCAAGGGATCACATACTTTTTCTAATCTGTACTGTAAATGTTTACACGGTGTGATCAATTAGGACATACAGTGCAGCCATTGTTTTTGATGATGGGGTACTTATTTTTATGAAATTACATTTTTGCAAGTATACAGTGGGGGAAATAAGTAATGAACTCATGTTTTTTTTCCTGAAAATAATATTTCTAAAGGAGTTGTTGACATAGAATTAAACCAGATTTTGGTAAAAAGTCAAACAATTCAAACATACATACATACATACATACATACATACATACATACATACATACA
>CAIGQQ010031933.1:3442254-3493868 GCA_903798035.1 Danio albolineatus
ATACATACATACATACATACATACATACATACATACATACATACATAAATAAATAAATAAATAAATAAATAAATAAATAAATAAATAAATAAATAAATAAAAACAAAATTCTGAAAAAATAGTTATGTATAAAAACCATAAAATGACACAAGGACAAAGTACTGAGCTGCTGAAATGTATTTATTACTTTAAATAAAAGTATTTTGCAGAAAAGTATGTAAAAGTACTTTATTTTACACCTCTCATATGGAGAATGAAGTCGCATGCATTGCTCAGGTGTGATTTTTTTTTTACAGACTTCAACAGAGCGTATAAATCTTGATGGTTCTGTAGGTCTTGTTTATCAAATCTGATGTTTATTTTGTATTTTCTGTTGGATTCAAGTCAGGTGAATGACTGGGCTATTCTACACCTTGATTGGCCTACTATGAAAACCATTTGAGAATTTCCTTGGCTGTGTTTTGGATAATTGTCTTGCTGAAATGTCGAGTCTGGTTTCATCTTCATCATCATCTGGGTAATGTAGATGTTGGACTGAAGTAGCTAACATTAATTTACAATGACGATGGGCAGAGGGTTGTTTTCTAACTAATGAGAGATTTTAGCTGCTGTCTGGGCTTTTACTGCCTTACTACACCTCCTTTTTTCATGTATTCAATACTTTTTCCTTTTGCCATTTCATTTTATTGCACATAACTTAATTTGTAAACTAATTAGATTTGTTTTCTTTGCATACAGTATATGGATTTCTTTGGTGGTTATCAACATCAGCTGAAAGTCAGCAGCACCTCTAGAAATATGTTTTCTGAGAAAAATGCTGACGTGTTTAATATTTCCCCCACTGTATGTTCAAAAATGTGAGGCCAATGCAATATTTATATTTTAATGTTTCTAAAAGAGGTCTGTGTGTTCAACACAGCTGCAAGGCTTAGTAGTGAGACTGTTACATTACACAGACTGCGATTTAATTAAATATATGCACTACAAGAGTAGAGCATTAAACATTTGATGTCATGAGAAGCAGGACTGAACCAGGACATGAAAACAAGTTTCATCTGGAATTTGAAAATGTAGCAATTTCTAGTACATTTCACAAATGATTAGAAATAAAGTTCAACATTGAAATAAAATAGCATTATGTAGTTAAAATGCTGTAGTAGTATTTTCTTGCAGTTCATATAGCCTGCTTTTTTGTTATGATTTCATTATTTTCTGTGCAGATGATCAATAAAATGATCAATGACTGATTACCGAATGACTTGAATGAATTATATTCATTTTTTATACCACAGTATATCATGGAAAATCTAAAAATATTCAATTTTATTTGATCAGATCGTTGTTTAAATGCAAAATAAAACTGATCATTCTAAGATAAATGAAAATTACAATAAATAAAATCAAAGTAAATAAGAAACTGTTTACCACAGATGGCTTATTCCTTGCTTGTACTGTTTTCATTGACCATGTTTGCAGAAGTGTTTTGGGTGTCACAACTGCATTTAAATGTGGGAGTTAATGTGCTACATTATCATTGTGTCTGTGTATATGGAATGTATTGTAGGACCTGTTTGTCTTAGTACTATTACCGACCAGAGACATATTATTGTCCAGCAGTTTTTTTAAGGCATCATCATCGATTAAAGCAAATTGTTTTGCTTTGCTCATTAAGCTGCTGCTTCGAAACAGCAGGCTCTCTTAGGATATCAGTGGAGTTGCACCAAAATCTTAAGAATGGTGGAAACAAAAATAGTGATATCATTATATCAGTGCAGATTTTCTTATTATGAAGACTGACAGTGTCAATTTTTTATATCTTGACAACTGCTGAAGCTTTCTATCACATTATGTGGTATTTTGTTAAACTACAATACATAGTCATAAGGTGCCCAAAGTATCCTTTTTTATGTCAAGAAAATTTCCCCACACCATTACACAACCACAGTCAGCACGAACCATTGACACTAGACAGGATAGACTGTTTCTTTCATATTGTACGTATATGCCAAATTCTGACCCTGCATTCAAATGTTGCAGCAAAAATCAAGACTCAACATACTAAGCAACTTTTATTACAATCTTTTGTTGTCCAGTGTTGGTCAGGTTGTGTGAACTGTAGTCTCAGGCATCATTTGCTCTATAAATTATGCGACGGTTACTTCTTCCATCCACACCCTGGAGTTTTCAACCCGCAAGACTTTTGAAACCGCTGCACAGGCTGTTTTTTGTTTGTTGTGTCAGTGTGGACAAAACAAAAATGAGACATCTGGAAATGAAGGCATGGCTGCCGACATCCACTCAATGATTAGGTCTTTCGGGTCACTGCCTAGCCTTTCCTTATACATAAAGCCCCTATAAACACATACAACATAACAAAATCAGTGCACTGTCTCTCAGTCCTTCCTGCCCATGTCTCTCCTTTCTCCTGAGATTTGGCACAACTGTCACAAGGTTTAAAGCCGAGGGAAGGAGGAGGCTGTAGTTTTTATTGACAATAAACAATGCACAAAATGAAAGTAAAGCCTATCCTTCAATCATTACCCGTCTTTTTTCTCATACATCGAAGCTCCATTGCTAGATTCCACTGTGCCTTAATAAAAGTTTCTTTTAGATGTTAACAACAATCTTTGTCCCAACCATTTATGACAGTGACATGCAAAGTTTCTATTTTAGAAATGATTCATATTTCTGCAATGTCACATTTCTGTAGCCTCAGGTTTGCACTTTTCAACATCAGAAAAATTAGACACTTTTTAACAAATCATGATGCACAACCTTTAGTCCAAGCTCTTATCATTTCAAGGCTAGACTACTGCAATGCTCTTCTAGCTTGAATATCGGCCGGGCACTCCTAAACCTCTACAGATGATCCAGAACGTTGCAGCTCGTCTGGTCTTCAATGAGCTAAGAGAGTCCATGTAACACCTTTCTTTATTTCTCTGCATTGGTTACCAGTCGAAGCTCAGATCAAGTTCAAATCATTGACGCTTGCTTACAGAACAGCCACTTCACTGCACAAGCTTACCTCCACATCCTTCTCAGGGACTACATCCTCATCGGAGAGTGAGCATTGTTATTTCATCGCAGAGAGGCTGCAAGTCACTTTCTAAAACATTTGCGATAGACGATGACATCGTCGATCAAGCCAACCCTAGTCACAACATATCATATAACTTTTCTTAAAGTTTGATTATAAAACATAACATAAATATAATAAATATTTTAAAAACGAAGTCTCAGTCTCTGCCCTCCCGTTCTTCTTTGTAGGCTACTTTATATTTAGTGTACTTTGGAACGATAATAAAATAAAACCCTGTGCTAAAGTGGTATTCCTAAGGCCACCTCAAGCTTTAAAAAACTCAACAATAAAATTAAAAAAATCAGTTTCAGGTTTGATGTTTGTTAATTTGAGAGTAATAATATATTGAGCATTTAGACTACACAGTTGTAATTTTGTGCAGGCATCTACAGACATCTACTCTATTATACAAATTACTGTTTTCAGTAAAAGATCTCTATTCTTTCATTCTATTATGTTCAAATTTCGAGGAGGACAGAAAAAAAAATCAGGGTTTTGGATTTTTGGTAATTTGACATTTATGATCCATTACACGTCATATTTAATCTATTAGACATATTTAGTGATCATGACATGAGTAGCTCTCGGCCACTTTGGTTTTTTAAAAAAGTAGCTCCCATACAGTATAAAATACAATTTGAGACCACTGGTGTATGTTTACTCTAGGTGATGTATGTGTATGTATGTGTATATATGAATGGTATTGTGTTAATGAAGATATTTGCAGAAACAGTAGATGAAACGCCAGTGTAGATGTGGAATGTTTCCATTCTAAAATGGATTTTTTAAACTAAAACAGGGCCTCTGTTGATGAAAGGAGTGTCACTGATGTGATTTTCTGCTTCTGTAGATCATCTGCTTCAAGGTTGGATTGGCTGTGAGAAGCTCTTCTGCAGACTTTGGTCTTTATTTGTAATAAATTTTTACCGACACAACTGCTGTTCATTTTATGTTTATGTTTGAAAATTCTTGTAGATCAGCAGTTTCTGAAATACTCCGACAAGCCAATCTGACACCAACAACCATGCCTTGTTTAAATTATAATGATTAAATATTTGTTTTAATAAACAGGTGTGCTTTAAAGGGCTGAGGATACATCTTTAAAACAGCAGCCTCTTTTTTTGCATTGCATTGAGTTTTGGAACAGAGTGTAAGTTAAAAAACATTATAATATATAAAAGCAATCTAACACTGCCTACTCCTAATAAAACACCATGCCTACGGTGAACTATGCTAGTGGTATCTTCATGCTGTGAGGTTGCTTTTCATTATCACGTACAAGAAGGAATAGAAGGAGCAACGGAAATACTGCTAGATTACCTACTTTATTCATAAACCTGAAGCCTGGGAGAATGTTAATTTTTCAGGAAGATAAAATTCCCAAGCACAAAACCCAATTAAAATTGGAGTACCTCAAGAACTAGAAATTGAATTCGTTGCAATAGCCCTAGCAAACTTCCAGCTTTCGATGAAGACAGCCTAACACTTTTATACAGTATATGTTTTTACAGTTGAAGAAGAAGGATGTGACACCATGGATTTACCATGGAGAAATGGATTGAGATGCTTTGGAATGACCTCAGCTGAGTGATTGAGACCATATGCCAAATGATTATTTCTCAACTGAAACCATTTTGTGAAAAGGAGTGGTCAGAATTTGCTACTGATCGAAGTTCAGGTCTGATCCACAATTACAGGAAATGTTTGGTCAAGGTTATTGCAGCCAATGTAGGGTCAATATGCTATTAAAGCCAAAGGTTCACATGCTTTTTATTCCCTGCAGAGTAAATCTCTACACAGTTTGTTCGATAAGGGCATACTGGTGTTGTGTTTTGTTCTAAGCACATTTTGTATGTCTTGCTGTCACTCTGCACACAGAAACACACACACACACACAAAAAAAATCATATACAGTATATATTTACATTTTTTTAAATGTAATGCTTAACAAGATCCATCTCAAATACTATTTTAAGAATTTATTTATAGGCCCTGCGTGTTTTTGCTGTCATGTTTATTTGTTTGAAGTAGGGTTGTCCAAACTTTGGAGGGCCGGTGTCTTGCTGAGTTTAGCTCCAACTTGCTTCAACAAACCTGACATGAAGTTTCTAATATATCTAGTAAGAGCCTGATTAGCTGGTTCAGGTGTGTTTGATTAGGGTTGGAGTTAAACTTTCCAGGACAGCGGCCCTCCAGAACTGAGTTTGGATTCCCTGGTTTAATGGGTTATTAAACCCCCTCTTTCAGTTCAACATAACTCACAATTTTTTGGAAATTGCAGCTTAAACGGGCATGGATAGCTGTGAGCTGAGGATATGGGAGTGGCCATGTTAAGGAAGAAGAGAAAGAGGGCAGTGTGCAACAGAGGTAAAGTGTGAGGAAATGCATGATTTTATTTTTAATCTAGTAAAATTTAGACACACAACCCAGTGCTTCCCACAGGTTTGAAATATACTTGTGGTGGTAGCCGGATTGAAACACTCCTGTTACCCACAGCACATAAATAGTTAACTTTATGTGACAAACAAAACATAATTTCACTTTTAACACTATTTATTTCACTTTTTTATTTATAAAGGGTCTATTTGAAACCTTTTCTTTTCAATGGGTTAAAAAAGACTGTTGAAATAAATAACAAAATAATCCACTCTGTCTCTTGCTTTTATTCTATTCAGGAACCATGTGCACCCACTGTAAAATCTGCTCCTGTCTATCTCTCATTCAAGTTCAGGTTGCTTTATTTACATGACTTTTTGTATTGCCAAATCATTTTAGATGTATAAAATGTCATATATTGACATAATCAAATTAATGAAATAAAAAGAGAAATAAATGACAGAAATTATAATAATTACAAGAATAAAATGTGTAGATTAGTTATATAAGGTAAATGAGTTGATTACACATTTCTAATGGTGTACAAATATTATGCAGCCAATTTAGATAATTTCTAACTGTCTGAGTATTTAGTAAAGTTTTCTTTACTTTGTCAAGTAAAGCTTTTTTTGTGTGAAGTGTTGTTTAAATTAATGATTAATTTCTCTCTCGCTCTCATGGCTGTGTGCATAAAATTAACAAATTAGCTTCGAAAATGAAAGCAAAACCAAATCCCAGACATTTTAGTAGAAACCCCGGTGGGATGCAAAATGTGTGGGTCTTTATGGGTCTGTAGAGCACGTGACTGCCTACGAGAGTGTTGACAGGTCTCGTGCACACAGAACAATTAGTATGAAACCGGTAAAAGAGAGAAGATTTTCCACCACTTAATCGCTCGCAAATGTTTATATTGGGCAGATACACAAAAAGTGTAATAGGATGATAATAATAGGAAAAAAATTAAGTGTGTCTCTAAATATACTTGGGTGGCCGTTAATATACCAGGACAGTCTGCCCAAGTAAAGCCTACAGTATGTATGGGAAGCACTGCATGCCTACTTTGAACTGACAGAAAACTTATAGGGACACTGAAGCATTGGTAAGTCATGTCTGTAATATGGTTACAGTGGGGTGAGGACGGTGGGTGACGTGTTCCATGTAAGCAATATTTTATTCTCTTTTTAGATAGGACAAAAATAATAAATGAAAAACTTGTATGCCCATGGCAACTCGTGATACTGTTCCCCAGTAGGTCTCTCTTCCCTTTGGCATTTCCAGCCTCAGTTACTGTACACTCTCAGAAAAAAGTTACACCATGGTACAAATAATGTTCCTTAAGGAACAGTTTTGTACCTTTGTAAAAATTGTACCTTATATGGTACTGAAAAGACCTCTTATGATACTGTTCTGTGCCTTTTATGGTACAACTGAAATGAAGCTACACAATTGTTCTCATATAAAAGGTACAAAAGTGTTGAACAACTCCTTTATTACAATATCTATGAAAATAAATATGACTGGAAAGGCAAAGTGATTCTTATGAATAATTTCCATATTAAAACAAGAATCATCATTTAAAAGTATATGTTTAAAGATACTTACAAACATTATTTTTAGTTCCATTATACAATAATACAAGACAACTGGTAAAACATTAAACTATAGGTATTGTAAACTAAACATTTAAGGCATTTTAAAAAATGTTTGGTAAGCATTTTTGACACTGTTAAGATACAAAGTGTCTTGTCACTGTGGTGGTACCTTTCACAAAGTATACAATATTGTATCTGCAGGTTTTTAAAAACAAAGGTACATTTTGGTTTCCCATGGTGCAAATCATGACCTTAAAAGGTACACATTTGTTTCTTTTTAAAGGTACAATTCTGTCCCATAAAAAGGCACTGCCCCAGTGACAAGGGTTTGTACCTTCTTTGGTACAACATTGTACGATTTTTTTCTGAGAGTGTATATGCTGTCTCTCCTGAACAATCGCTGCAAAGACATAGCTTTTAGTCATTTGCCAAACTGGCCTGCTCCATATCCATTCCTCCCTTTTGACAGGTGTCCAACCATGTCCCCCTCACAACAATGTCTATCAGCATATGAAAGTCTTGTCTATAAGAGAATCTGTCAACATTCCGTGCGGATTGGTACCAAAGTTGATACTTTTGATAACACTTCCAGCAATCTATCATTAAAAGCACCCAACTGCTTGACCGATTAATTCAGATACTATTCACATACTATGCCTCCTAAATAGTATTTGAAAACAAAAATTAGTATGTCCCAAACTAGTATTTTGAAAAAAAAGTATACCAAAGGTTCCCATGATGGTCTACCATGTCTGGTAGAAATTCAAAGTGTAAAACCGTCTGTACTCTAACCGCAAATATTGTCAACAAAACTACATTGTGCATTGGATGTGAATTTGATTTGAACTACAAACTTAGGTAAAAAGTGTGAACAATCTACAAAAAAATGGCAGACGCGCGAGACCAACAGTCAAGTAGAGAGAGTTCATTAATGTAGTATGTCCCGAAGCTTGCATAGTCGTCTGTTACAGTCTTCACAAAAAATACATACTTTTTTGGATGTAGTATTAGTATACAAATTCAACATGTCATTGAAGTGCTTTCATGGCTATGCCACGCCACCACCTGTGACATCTCCCCAATGAAGATTTTAAACCTAAAAGATGAAATTAGAGAAAAAAAAGCTAATAATTACCTAGATTTTCCCTATATTTAAGTAAACAAATGCTACCATCGCTCTAAATTAGAGGTGTCCAAATTCAGTCCTGGAGGGCCAGTGCCCTACTGAGTTTAGCTCCAACTTGCTTTCACACACCTGCCAGGAAGTTTCTAGTATATCAAGTAAGAGCTTGATTAGCTGGTTCAGGTATATTTGATTGAGGTTGGAGCTAAACTTTGTAGGACACCAGCCCTACTCTAAATGTTTGGACATCCCTGCTCTAAATGAAACCCACATAAATCTTTTTAAAAAATATGAGAATTTGATTTAGAGATAAAGTGCCAAATTACAGTACAAAGAAATTAAGTTGCATCCACAAGTTTATATAAATCTGAGCCAAATATTTATTCCAAGGGGATGTCCAAGTATTTATTTCAAGGAAAGCTAATTATTTGTCCTTGCTCAGAGACCAGCACAAAAACCCACAAAGCAAAATATTCTTTAGTTATGATTATATATATGCACACTCATATATATATATGCCAAAAGTGAAGCTGTAATGATTAAAATAGTCAAAAATCTGCTGTAGATAGAAGCAGACTCGCATAGAAATCCGTGGTCATTTCACAAATTCACATTTTCTTTCTCTGCAATAGTAGCACTAAAGCGCTTTGGGAGACACAACGACATTTTAATGTGGGAGTTAATGCTCTAAATTATCGTTTACTGCGTGAATGGATTACAGGACCTGTTTGGCTTGTTAGTGACCAGAGACATATTATCGTCCGGTAGTTTTTTAGGAAACCGCCATCGATTAGCGTACTGTTTTGTTTATGCTCATTATGCTGCTTCTAAACGGCAGGCTCTCTCTGGGTTGTAATGTATGAGTTGCCCCTAAAATGCTGGAACCAATATTAGTGAAGAGAGATAGTGATAACAAAATAAAGTAAAACTGTTGGTGGGACAGTAACTAAGTATTTTTATTTCAGTGTACTTAAAGTGCTGCTGAGTGTATTTTTAAGGCTTGGTTGTGTTCATGGAGTGTGAAGCAATGTGTGCTCATGCTTCATTTGTGAAAAAATCACATTATTTGTTCATATATATTACTTTATTTATATACTGCTACTCAGCCAACATTAAAATTAAATCATATTTCCTAAGCTGCATCCCAAATTGCATACTTATGCACTATTCTACACCATTTTGAAGTATAAATAGTATCTGTAGTGCGTTCATACTGAAAACTCTAAAAATAATAAGCGCACTTTAATTACCCGGATGATGCACTCATTCCACCGGTGTGTTATGATGGACACTTCACGCACTCAACGACCGCAGCTTTGTGCACGTAACGGAAGGGGCGCAGCTATCGGGCGCACATGTTGGATAACTTTATTTATTTCATTGATTTGGCAACTGTCAAACGTCATCAGGGAAACGGTTTGAACTTCCGCTTAGTAAAAAAAGCCATTAGTGCTCCATTTGGGACAACACTACATACATACACTATGCTGTTGAGTGTGTAAGTGCATAAGTACATAGTGTGTTATTTGGGACTCAGCTCTAGTTTCTCTGAAGGCCCGCCCTCAATAGACTCTGTTTGATCAGCCAACATAATGTGGTGTGATTCGCAGAGCGACTCCACATAAACAAGAAGATTCTTGCCTCTACTAGCACGCGCTTTGCCATTGTGTAAATACTGTCAATCAGTGTAACTATTAGCTATATCAGTTTGTGTCTAAATCAGACAGAAAAGGAATCAGAGGACACAGCTGAACCTCATGTCTGCTCTCTAAAATAAAATCTGACAAGTATCTGTCATATATATTCGAGTTATAAGCATGTGTAAGTAATATGAAACATTCACATATTTTTTGCAAGTTCGTTATTTGAGATGTAAAATGCAGGGAAAGTAGCCACATAGAGAGACAATTAACGCGCTGGTGAAGATTATGTGCGTTTACAGAGGTTTGATGGATACTTATGAATTTGTAGCCAAATTGTTAACGGTGCCAAACAGCATGTCTTGTTGTTTACAACCTTGTTTACATCCTCGCTACAACATACCATTAACACTGGAATTTATGCATGTAATACATCTATTTTAACAAATAAGAATACTTACAGCACTGAACTAGGGACTGGAAGCTGTCCTTTGTCAAAAATAAACACTCAGATTCTTTATTGTACAATAACGACACTGTACTTTGTGTCTGGATCAAGTACAGACACAATTAACAATAAATTAAATACAGATCTTCAGCATTTACATCAATGGCTGCAAGACATATTTGTTTATGGGAAAAAATAATCTCTTTCGGTTTCTGAAACTTATCTTCACGCCATAATTTTGTCCACCTTGTCATACTGTTTGCCTGTTTGGTCACTCACAACAAATGATATCCTGGAGCCAATAGCTAGACTGTTCAATACCTATCATACCTATGAATCTTACCTATGAAATGTTATGCCTTTATGCTTTGTTTTCTTTCATTGCTTGCTACTAAACCCATACGCAGCACTAATATCCAGCATCTTCAGATTGCTTTTTGGTCTTGACTAGTGTGGTTGATTGACTTTTGTCCTGGGAGCACTGTACGAATGTGGTGGCGGTATTGACACAAGTTCAGAGGATGCAATATCTAGTCTATATATCTAATGTAAATGTGAAGATGTAATATTTTTGTACTTCGACTCAAGCAGTATTGAAAAGAAAGGCTTTATGCATCATCTGCTATAATATTTCATTAGGATATCTGTACTTTTACTGAAGTGCCTAATTTGTGTACTGTCCATCACCGCTATAGTTTACCAATAGAATGCAGTTGTTACCACCTCAAACAATTAAACTTTGTCTTTACAGAAGATGATTAAGCAATCAGGAGATAAGTGACAGCCATTGTGTCATTGTTGGCCCGTAGTGAAATGTCCCACTCTAGCCTGGCAGTGCAGTCGCCCACCTCGACTCCCGAACTGCAAAGTAATGACGAATGAATGAGCAATCGTTCTCTTCACACCTCCATCTCCTCTCCCTTATTTCGCGCCTCTCACGTCTGCCAGGCACATCCCAGCCCTGCAATAATCCCTCAACTATCTGTGCACACTTCCAAAAATAACCGGCTCCTGCAGAAAGAGAGAGATGCAGGAGGAGGATGCACAAAGCAACAGAGACGTACACTTTGGAAATTGTGAAGGGAGAGCAGGAACACAAGGGTCAGACTGTCTTTCTTTACTGTATGTGGGTGTCTGTTCGAGAGAGTTTGTGATACATTCACTTCCTCTTCGCTTTGTCATGTTTATCGGCGTCCCTGCAGCTTGTCAGAGCAGCGGTCCTCCTGTGTGCCATTAGTAAGATTAAACTCGACCGCTTTTTACATAATCACTGCTTCAGCGCTGTCAGCTTTCCGCACACATAAACACACACACACACACACACACACACATGCGCACCGTCCAATGTGTTGCTGAGAGTAAAGATCTGTCGTCGTAAAGCAGACTCGATCATAGAGTTGTCATGCCTGCTGTTTTCATTCGCTGCCTCTCTGTCCAAGCCATTAAACCACACACCGTTCGCACCACAGGCCTTTGGTGCACCTTCTGACAGATTTTGGAGGAGGCTGTAAACAGTCGCTGCTCAGGATTCCAAATATTGCAGTTCATCAGGTGCCTGGGAAATGAATGTATTTTTGTATCATCTTCATTCTAATAATTCAGGTTATTAGTAAATAAAAAATAATAATAATGTAACATTGTAGAGTTCATTCATTCATTCATTTTCTTGTCGGCTTAGTCCCTTTATTAATCCGGGGTCGCCACAGCGGAATCAACCGCCAACTTATCCAGCATTTTGTTTTACGCAGCGGATGCCCTTCCAGCCGCAACCCATCCCTGGAAAACATCCACACACACACATTCACACTCATACACTATACAGACAATTTAGCCTACCCAATTCACCTATACCACATGTCTTTGGACTTGTGGGGGAAACCGGAGCACCAGGAGGAAATCCACGCAACCACGGGGAGAACATGCAAACTCCACACAGAAATGCCAACTGACCCAGCCGGGGCTCGAACCAGCGACCTTCTTGCTGTGAGGCGAACGTGCTAACCACTAGGCCACCATGGCGCCCATTGTAGAGTTATTATAGTTTAAACAAACTTAGATCATTTTTGTTACTTAATTGTTAGCAATTCTTTTTTTCGTTTCAAACTGTAAAATGTTTCAGAATTCAGAATACTGCAAAAATAATAATACTGTAAATATTTTTACCTAAAACATTACAAAAAATTTGCTAAATTTGCAGAAGAGTATACAAAATCACTCCTTGACGTTAGATAGCGCACAGGGTGGCGCTAAGCTTCTGACACCCGCTTGTAACACAAAAGAAGAAGATAGTTGACACACTTGTTGTTGGCGATTCGAACAAGCATGGATGGTTAAAGTAGCAGCTCTAGTTCTAGCGATGAAGAATTGATTATTGTTCACCAGTGCAATAAGCAGCTCCACGTTCATATCGCCTCTGTGCGTCTTCTTCAGTGTGCGCTCGCATTGACAGTTTTGCGCTTGAGCACCTCCAAGTGCTGTTTACTGTAACTTTAGCAGCTCCGTGCATGCGGACAAAAGTGGCAATCTGATTGGCGGAGGTTTTGATGTGCCGTGTCAAAATATAAAAACAAGCATGAGGCATTTCTTTAAAAATTATGCTTTTGCGCCCAGCGTTTGCGCATTGCTGTGCACGTTCATATTGGCGCCCTTTATTTAGTCAAGAGGTGTTAAACGTCGACGGAAAACGCAAGCAAAAAGCGGTGTGACTGGGCCTTAAGACTTAGGGCCCTATCATACACCTTATACAATAAGGCGCAAGATGTGTGTGGGGCAATTTGTTGCTATTTTCAGACCAGTGCAACAGTCATTTTCACATTTTGCACCACGTTGTTCAAATAGCAAATTCATTTGTGCCACTTTGTGGACTCATGGGTGTGCTGGTCTAAAAAAGAGGTGTGTTAAGGCGCAACTGAAATAAACCTACTGAAATAGACCTACTGAAAGCTGGTCTAAAGTCAAGCACAGAGCATGTTAGTTATGCGCCTTTGCAGGTCCAAACGCTTACACATTGCTTAATACACACAGGATGTACAGCAATACACAAATATTTTTAGATATATAAAAAAATTAAAGCATATAAAATATAAAAACAACAAAAAATTTATTTATTTTTACATAAATAAAAAAACACTATTCCATGCCTATTGATGACAGTTTATTCATGACAATGTGTATATGTATAATGTTGTTATTAGTAGTAGCATTGTTTATTATATGCATATTTATAATTGTTTTAATGAAAACAAATTTAGGTTTGTCCACCTGTTGGGTTTTGGAGACGTATGCATCACCATACGGGGCATAAGAACAAGACGTGTGTTTGGATATAACTTTTTTGACCACACTTATTATTGTTCATTTATTCGTTTGCTGGAAATTAGAACTGAATTTAGAAATAGTTTCAAACTACAAACTAAATGAAATATGTATTCAGTGGAGTGTTTACAGCACCATTTTTATATCCACAAAAGTAAAGGCGTAAAGTAAGAGTAAAAGTAAAGTGAAGAGAAAGTAAAGAGTCTGAATGAAGGAGGCTCAGTTGTTATCCTCATGCAGATGATCTGTTTAACTGTTCTTTCGCTAGTGAAGCTTTCAGTTTTTCCACTTACAAAGTCTTTTATGTAAATAGCAATTGTGCCATGGCGCGGCTCAATTGACTCTTAAAGGGAATGAGAGAGGCTCTGATTGGTTTAATGCATGTTATGCTCAAAACACACCCTTAACTGCTTAAGAGTATAAGCACAACCCTGTTAGACCATGCACCAGGGCGCAGAGTGTATTTTTCCGTCCTTAAAATAGCAAAGTTGATTCTGACATGCCCTTCATGCTTTTGCACCATGCGCTTTAGACTTTGCTCCTAGATTGTTTAAATAGAGCTCTTAATCTCAAGAGGAAACCATTAGATGCCTGTTTTTGAAACAATATATAATAGTGTGAAAAAGTGTTTGCCCCCTTACGAATTTCTTTCTTTCTTCTTTTTTTCTTTTTTGGGGCGTGTTTGTCAAACTTTAGTGTTTCAGCTCATCAAACATATTTAAAAATAGTGGAAGATCGCACAAACACATCATGCTTTTTTTTAATCAAAGTTTTTATTATCAAGAGAAAATGAAATATAAAACTGCATAGCCGTGTGTGAAAAAGTATACAGTAAAGATATATAGCGGTGTGAAAAAGGGTTTACCTTTTTCTCTAGTTTGTATAATACGATAATCTTTTTTCTGAAATGCAATTTTACTACTACGGCACACATATTAGGACACACACCTTTCAAAAAGGTTCAACTTTTGTCTCGTCAGTCCACAGAGTATTTTTCCAAAAGTCTTGAAGATCATCAAGATGTTTTCTGGCAAAACTGAGACGAGTCTTTATGTTCTTTTTCCTCAACAGTTGTTTTTTTTTAATCTTGGAACTCTGCCATGCGAAACCCTTTAGCCCAGTTTCTTTCTTATGAGTTGTTGCTGCGCTTTTGGGGTAATTTTAGTTGGCCGGCCACTCCTGGGAAGGTTCTCCACTGTTCCATATTTTATTTTCCCATTTGAAAATAATTTCTGTCAATGTAGTTTGCTGTTGTCCCAAATCTTTAGAAATAGCTTTATAACTTTTTTCCAGACTGGTAGATCTCACTTAATGTCTTATTCATTTGTTACTTACTCATTTCTTTGGATCTTGACATGATGTCTAGGTTTTGAGGATCTTTTGGTCTACTTCACTTTGTCGGGCAGGTTCTGTTTAATTGATTGTGAACAGGCGTGGCTGTAATCAGGGCCGGATGTGGCTAGAGAAATGTAGTTTGGGATTTTGTTTTCCCCTAATAATAAAAGCCTTTATTTAAAAAAAAAAAGTGTTATCTGTGACAAATATTTAAATACTGTATGTTTAATGATTTGAAACATTAAAGTGTGACAAACATGCAAAAAAATAAGAAATCAGTAAGAGGGCAAACACTTTTTCACACCACTGTCATGTTTTGAGATCTCATTAAGTTTATGCATTTCATTCTTCCCACCGTTCTCCTTATGTGGTTGGTGTTGTACACATTGTGCCTGTATCAACAAAGACATTCTCTCGTGTATCATTAATGTGGCAGATGTGAATGACTATAAGGGAAGGTTGCCTGTGAATAATGGCCTATTTGTCACACAAAGCTATTGTTCAGCTTCAGAAGACTTGGAATATGGCACACAAGCCTCATGGACTACTTTTATGTGCTTTTTGGAGCTTGACAGTTGCAATCACAATCCTCTCATCCCTCTTCCATCTCCTGTGTTCCACGGATGAAAAAATACAGTATTGGAATGACATGAGGAAGTGTAAGTGATGACAGAAATTTCATTTTTAGGTGATCTATTTCTTTAATATTTCTCTTGCAAACCAGCACGGCTTTATTCATTCATAACCTTTTTTTTTTTTTTTACCCCAGAGGAGTGTAACTTATTCAACAAAATAATTTAAACTAAGGTAGAATTAAAGGAGTAGTTCACCAACAGCTAAAAATTCATTCATTTACTCACTTTTTACTTGTTCCAAGTTCTCGCGCTCTTTTGTTGAACATAAAAAAGACAGTTTGAAGAAAACTAGAAAAGTGTTACCATTGATTTCCATAGTGTTTGTTTTTAATACACAAACCAGTGGTTGCTGTTTTTCAGCTTTTTTTCAAAAAATGCTTTTAGTGTTCAACAGAAGACAGAATTTATGAATGTTTGGCTTGAAATTTATGAATATTATTTAGATTTTTTTTATTATTATATGTATATCTTTTTTTTACTACTACTACTACCACTACTGTTTACGGTGTTTACTGTGTTTTTTATTAGACATGTATGATCTTTTATTTTCATGCAAATTTTATAAATGCTTTGGCAATACATTTGTATCATTTGTCATGCCAATAAAGCAATTATTGAATTGAAAAAAATAATAATAATAATTAAGAGAGAGAGAATGTAGTGATAATAGAGTGAAAATAGAGTCAGAATAGAGACAGCAGCAGGGGTCGATGATTTTGTGATTTGTGCTAATACAGAAAGTCTTGAGTATGTTAAAACCCAAGACTTTGGCTGTTTCTCAACATGTGTTGTTAAGTGATCATGTGTTCTTGTGTAACGTCTTCATCAACCGTCAAAATTCAGTTCCAATATTCAAGAACGGAGGTTGCGTAAAAGTTCCTGTATATATATATATATATATATATATATATATATATATATATTGATATCAAGGATGCACCAATACAGATTTTTAACGCAGAACTTGCTTGAGAAGTTCCAGAAGTCATTGTGGCTTAATAAAGGAGGTGGAAAGCACAGCATTTTATTCCTGTTTATTATTAGTTCAGAGATTAGAGTTATTTATCTCTATTTATCTATTTATCTCTCTTATTTATCTTTATTTATCTCAGAAGTTTCCCTAAATGAGACGGTGAAAGTAAACATTCACATGAAAATCTTAATAAATGTATAAACACGTTTTAGGTTTATTTTGCTGTTTATTTTCTGAAATTCGTATTAAAATGTGTTTTATTTGAATTGTGCAAAGTAAATGTGCAAATTTAAGATCTATTTGCCTGTGACCCGATGACTATTTTTGACTGCCCTGGATGACACTGTTTGCTCTTCTGTGTTTGACCGCTGCCTGCACGACTATTCTTTGTTAATACAACTTGCACTTGGATCCTCAGCTCTGTGGTCCAGCGTCCTACTGTGACTTGTTTATTGAAAAGGAGAAAAACAATAAAGTGTTGTGAGAACGCTGTAATGTTTAAATAATTTTCCGTTAAAAATACGTGAAGGTCACATGACCATCAGGAAGAACGCAGCACAGGACATGTTCTCGGTTCTCATGGTCTCCCAAGTTTACCTTTCAAAGGAACCTAGCCTAATGTGTGTCCATGTGAAAGCAAGTTTATTCTCTGCATACTTAGAGCTGAGAAACAGCATTAAAGATTAAAAAAATGATCTAAATTAACCACCTAAAATAATAAAAAAACTAACATTCCATCACTGTTCATCCACAATTGAATTTGCATGAACATTTTACATGAAATTTGTACAAAATGATTACTGGAGAGCAATTTTTCCTCCTTTTTCTGTCAGATTTAGCATCAGAAACATGGTTTACTCTGAAATATTATAAAACACACTCAAAGTTTAACAAATTATTAATTAGAAACAAATGTTTTTTTTTTATAATATTTTTCAACCCCATATTGCACTTTGTGATATTTAAATTTTATAAAATAATTCTGCGTTCAAGATCTTCTTGGAAGTTTATATATTTGTGAGCCATGGCAATGCGCTGCCTTAAAAATTAAACATGACCCGTAGACAATATGCACCAGTGTGTTTTTGCACACCTTTGAACATTCATCAAGCAGTCTGAATCAAGCATTCAACAGCCCCATAGTATGAATATGTGCTACATATCTAAGATAAGCCAAAAAATCGAAAACCATTTTCTAAACCCCCCTTAAAAAGTTCCTTTGGGAACCGAGTCCTAAAAAAAGCCAACTTTTTGACATGAGCCCTCTTGTTCCATATTAAAACTCCAACAGACGAATGTCCATCCTCTGTGGCCGCTTTAGGGAGAAGCTTTGCAGGTTCATCATTTGCAGCTGGTGCTTCTCAAAAGGTCCACTTGACAGACAGAATAGTTCTTCCCCCAAGAACCAGAGACACTTCCCTGGGGAGAAGAAAGGTGTGAACAGGTGTTTCTGTCCACTGATGTTTTTCCCCAGAGATGAAAAAGGCACTGGCACTCCAACTCACAACCTGTCAGTACAGATCTGTGTCCAGTGGCGGCAGGAGAGCCGACTGGGTCGCAGATGGTGCTGTTGGCTTTAGTGTCAAAGACCTAAAGAGGTGACGAACACTGCACTGGC
Source organism: Danio albolineatus (assembly GCA_903798035.1). Taxonomy (NCBI): domain Eukaryota; kingdom Metazoa; phylum Chordata; class Actinopteri; order Cypriniformes; family Danionidae; genus Danio; species Danio albolineatus. The sequence goes on from CAIGQQ010031933.1 coordinate 3,460,389, forward strand.
TAACCATCAGCATCAGAGTCTGTGAAGTCAAGAAATACAACAATGCTGGATGCTAGAAGCCTGGTTATGTGTAGATGTAGATCTGGCAATTGTACATGAATTTTTGCAGGCTCACAATGATGCCTCATCTTGTTAAAAAGATATTGTCAAGCATTTTCCGAGCAGATCTATAGATATCTGTTTCCAGCTGTTCTGATGTTTGCCTTTTCATACAGTAAAGCAGATTACAGTGGAAGGCTTGTCCTTGATTTTGAAAAGATGCGTTCAGATACATGCTACACACCAGCAGTCACATGTTGCTGTAGGCGATACCAACTCATGTGGCATTCTATTTTACCGTGCTGTGAAAGAATGAAAGAAGTGATCGGCTATGAATCATTGGTACTGAAAAATGATTCAGTTGAGCTACACAATAGTGACATGACATAATGTGCTTGTTGGCTCAACTCAGCTGTCATGGCAATGTATAGGCCTATAGTATATTGATGTTTGGAGGCATGGGGGGGGGGGGGGGGGGTATTTAGGAAAATACTGTGCAGATTAAATAATGTCTTGCATTAAATAAAGTTTCTGTAGTGATATGAATGGTCACACTTTACAATAAAGTACAATTAATGTTCTTTCATTCATTCATTCATTCATTTTCCTTTGATTTAGTCTATGATTTGTCAGGGGTCACCACAGCAGAATAAACCTGCTATATAGCAGAATTAAACTACTAACTAACTACTAACATGACTAAACAATGAACAATACATTGATTACAGCATTTATTCATATTTGTTAATGTTAATGAAAATAAAGTTGTTCAACTCACATGCAATTATTACTGTTAATATTTGATAATTCTTTAGTAAATGTTGAACTCTGAAAATATAGTATATTGATTTTTGGAGGGGTGGGGGTATTAGGGAAAATAGTGTGCAGATTAAATAACCTACACTTTTTTGGACTGTTTGGATGTCTTGCATTAATTTAAGTTACTGTAGTAAAAGGAATGGTCACACTTTACAATAAGGTATACCATTAATGTAAGTTTATGTATTTAAAGGGCCACGAAACCCCCCAGGCTCAGCGTGGTGTTTTCACACCACTAGTCTGGAAAAGCTCAGGAATGTGGGTGTGTTCAGCTCTGTTTAGGTGGGAGTGTCGGGGAAGAGAAAGAGGGAAGGTTTCGCATAAAAATGGGAGTTTCCGCTTGTGCACGCGCTGACTTTCAAACAAACACACAGAGGCAGGGGGAGAAAGACAGTGACTGTGTTTACATGGACGTCAGTCATCCAGTTATTTGCCAAATTATTAATTTGTCAACTTTAACTGCAGTTTAGCACTTTCACGTTCATTCACGAACATTTCCTGCGTGTCCCCTGTGACAAACGCGATATTAAATGTTAGTGACTGCTGAAGGAGTGCAGATTTAATGGAATATTTGAAACGCATGGCGTATTTCAGGAAAAAAAAAATCCTCCGCATTTCTTGGTAACTAGATGCACTTGGTAGGTAGCGTCAGAAAGCCCTGTGTGTATAGACTAGCAAGATGTTTACACTTTACACGGATCTTTCAGTCTATGATACTGTAGTGATATTAACGTGCTGTAAACTCAGTAACAGTTCTAATCATTTTACTAAGGTCTGTCTTTAAACACTGAGAGTATTGCTGACGAAACCAACTAACTTTGCTATCTTAATAAACAAACAAACACCACTGATCGATCACTTACCAATCAGGTGACAGGACAATGAACACCAACTGGAGCCGTGTATTTTTTAAAAGGAGACGAGCGGCAAATCCGGATTTCACCATTTCCAGATGCAAAAAGCTCTCGGGTAAAAATGTTTCTTACAAACGCAATTCTGTCATGTGTTGCGTGCGCTGTAATCCACCGTGAGTCCAGCTGCGCTCTCATAGCGGGGAAATGAAAGCAAAACCTTTGTTGAAGCACATTTATAAACGCAACACTGAAGACCTGTGTCTCCAAACAATCCTTATTCTTCCACTTGTTTTGGCAACCTGGCGTCGCTCTGCTGTCTAAACACTAACAGTTTCATTTTTCGACGCTAGCATGCATATTAATGAAATAGTGCACGCTGATTGGTTTGAACAATGTCCTTCTCATGACTTAATGCCGCACGCTCAGAGACGTCAGGATGTACTCGCCGGGACAGGCGTCCACTCTCCACGCTGGAGAATATGCATAGATCTAATCGGCGTGACGCAGCCTCAAAAATTTGTTGGGACACATATATGACTGTCAACAGCTCAAAAAATGTGTTTTGGTGTTTTATGGCCCTTTAATAACATGACCACACAATTAATAAAACATTTATTACACCATTTATTCCTGTTTGTTGATGTTAGTTAATGAAAATAAAGTTGTTCATTGTTAGTTCTTAATACCTTACGTGACCTTGACCATGACCTTCTAACATCATCGTAATTACATGAATATGAATTACATGAAGTGTGACCAATGAAATATTGCATATACATGGGAACTGTATGCAAATACACTGTTTATTTTTTTTCTTTACAGCAGGGATGCATTAAATTGATCAAAATTGGACATTTATGACAATAGACATTTATGATATTTATAAATATTGTCATTTTTCTGTATTTTAAATTAAATACATTCACTCTTGGTGTACCTAAAAAAAATCAACCAAGATTTTACACAAAATCTGTTGTTTGCTGTTTATGATGACATACTTTATATAGATTGTACAATCTGTGTAAAATACTGCAATTTTCCATCATGTGAATAATGAGATTGAATCTTACTTAGTGATATAATCAGTTCAGAATGTTTTTAATATGTTTACTTTTATTCATTTATCAAATGCTTTTCAGGGTGACCTAGAAACGATGGCACAAGTGATAAATCATATAGAGTCAACCCCTAATATGCAGGAGTAACCCCTAATAAGCAGTAAAACTAGAACTAGCGTCAAAAACAGGACAGTCAATCATTTCACCTCAATCATGAGAAAACACAACATATGACCAGTGACTGATTCATTATCCCTCTCACGTCTCGTTTTACTCCTGCTTTGACCTTTCTGTCTGTTGAAATCTCCATAATTGATTGCATGTCTGTTTGTTTTTCTACCATTGGTAGGTGGTGTTTTTTTATTTTTTATTTCCCACATGGCTTTGTCTTAATGAGTGCATGCTTTGTCATATATGCGTGGGCCTTATCACCATTGTCAAACAGTCCTCGAGGTGAGATAAAACCGGTTAAGAAAACCCAATGGCCATCACGTGTTAATGCTTGCCAGTTCATTTGGCAATGAAATATGAACATAAGGGTTATTATAAATCTTCGTTCACATTCTGTCTAACATAGCTGCTATCCATTTTTTTCTGTCACTCATACATGTATTCCTTCTGTATGAAGACATTTTCACTTGCTATTGATACTCATTTTCACTGATTCAATCACATATGGTCATCCAAGACACGTTACCTTTTCTGGAGTTTTTAAGAATAACAGATACTCAGCAGTTAAATGGATTTGTAACAATTGTATTAAATTTAGTGTTATTTTACTTGCATGTTTTTATTAGGGCTGCACAATATATAGAAAAATCACATTGATGGTATATGTAATATTCATATCGCAGAGAGGTGCAATAAATAATTTTAATTTTTTTAGATCAGAAAAGGTTATTAGATAAAAAAATACTAATTTCACCTTTTTATTTTAGAAGATTATTTTTAAAGGTAATAAAAATAGCTTTTCTCTAGGAAAGTGTTATATCGCAATAAATATCACTGTCACAATACTCAACAGCAATATCTCATTTTTTCCCAGTATCATGCAGTCCTAGTATTTTTTGGGGTGGGAGGGATTGTGCTTGGGGGGAGAAGTATGTGTAGATTTTAAAGACTTGTTATTTGTTTATGCTTATGATGAGGGTTTTAGTTATGATGTAGGTCTGCCCGATATTGGAAAAATGTGATATTGCGATAACTTATTTTTCCAGTGATTAAATATTGCAATATGAATACAGTTTCGCAAGATGGTTTAAATTGCTCTATTTGGCAGTTGTCTAATTCGAAAATTCTGGTTCAATTTTTTTTTTTTTTGTGATTCTTAGATCATAAGAATTATCAAAAATAATCTGCCAATAGGGCAAGTGAAATAATCTTTTTTTCACTTTGAAATGTACTGTAGATATTTGGACTAGAAACAAGCCCAAAATTCTAAGTAAGAAATACTTTTTTTCTCATAGGTCTGTAAGGATGAAAATTATTATATGCATTTGTTTATATGGCAGAACATGTCTTTTTTTACCAAAGAAGGCTCACACAAATTTGCTTTGTGGACTGTGGGGGTTTGATGATGTAGTCATGTGTTGATTGGTCAGTTTGAATGTTTCAGTATTTAGGCTTTGGTCACATGGTCAAAAAAGGTAGATAAAGAGGTGATAAACCTAGATCTGGCCCCTTTCTTCTCCTGTGCTTCTTGCTTCTCCTGCTTTGGCTCTCTCCCAACGCTCTCTCTATCTCTCTCCCTCCCCCTCTCTCTCACCCTCTCTCTCTCTCTTAGGTAACTTTAATTTACATTTAAGCTGGGTACAATTATTATCATATGTTTTTATAATTTCATGTTTTATTGTTTCATATAGTTATTTGTAACTAATTCAGTTGTAACCGTAGAGAATTATTGTCATTAAATCATCTCATTTTCAAGTGTTTGTCAATTACTTTTGACTTAACATCAACATTTAATGGCTCCATATTGCAATACAATATAATCACATAATAGCAACGCTCTCCCACATTTAAAGCTATTAATACTGCTCTTATTTCCGTTTTTGGTATAAGACTACCTCCAGCAGTGGTCAAAAGGGAATGACCTCAAAATGTTTACACTCTGTATTTAGCGTTGTCCATTTTTGCTTGGATTGACAAAAATCATCTTAATATGAAGTGTAAAAATAGCCTTACTTGCTTTTTAAGTCCTAGTTCTCTTTCTTCCCACATCATCATCCTATCTCAGTTTCCACATGAGGTTGTTCTTTGTCTGTATGTAGCATTTCTATGCACAGACTCCACACCAGGAAGCTATTTCTAAGAAAGCCTGGCAAGGGAAACGTTTGCAGCAGTATTATCATTTCTACTGTTTCCCTGTCGATTCAAAGACAGCACTAATATTTCTGCCAAGTGTCCCTGCAGTGGCATATGGCCGACCCAGCAGGATGCATATGGGCGGGTATGTTAAGACATTACGCTGTCTATTCATCAACACCTGATGAATATGCCAGAAAGAAAGAAAGAAAAAAAACAAACAAACAAAAGAACACTCTTCCAGTGATACATTTTATGTTACTCTTTCTCTGTAGTTCCCTCTCCAATCGCGTTTTTTTTTCTGACTGGTGAATTGGTGGAAACATGCCAGCAATTAATGACAGCAACACAAAGACACGGCAACTTTCACACAGAAAGCCAAACAAACACGTCTTGCCAGGGTTATCCATTAAGAGGCCCACACAGATGCACGTTTTAGGTGGATAAATAGAGGCCCCTTTTAGTTCTGTGTTGCTTGTTCAAAGTAGGTTGCACATTATTTACAGGGCCGAGATACAGAAACTCATACCTCGTACTCACAGCATGTTTTGAAAAAAGATTACCGGTTTTATTACTGCGGATGATTATAGCTTTCCAAACAATTATGAATTTACTAATTAGCATTGTTTACCCAGCATCTAATTTGTTGTTGTATAATGGAGGTTGTATCAGTAGCGTGATGATGATTATATAGACTGTCAGTTGTATTTCATATGATCTATATGTCAGTGTACTCCTAAAAGTTGATCAAATGAATTACTATTTAAATCAATGTTAGCTTATCTAGTAGCATGTAGTGTGTTAGAATTTTTGAACAGTAGATGACTCCTTGACATGAGCCAGGGACTGGAGCATAATGTGCATAGGACATACACAGGACTGGGCTATAGGTACCGGAATAGGGCTTGAGTTGAGTATGCTCCCCATGACTGCTGGAAGTGGATCTGGGTCATTGTTTTAGTGCCCTTTGTAGATGCAGCACAAAGGTGAAACTCTTACAAATCTTCCAGATATGTGTTCCTGCATTTAATATTTTGCTTTTTTAAAAGCAAAAACACATTCTATGTGGTTTGTTAATGTCTTTTAAAGTGTCCAGTAACATGACCCTTCAAAGACAGTCCCATACTCCACTGACAAGCACTAAAACATTTATCACCAACATTCTTCAAAATGGAAACCTCTGCAGTTATGTCATGGATAGGAAAACATTTCATTCTACAGTTTTACCAGATCTCTATACTGTAGACTATTGTCTTACAGACACAATTGAAGAGTTGATTTTAACGGTATCTTAGGCCCTGTTTACTCTAATACAGTACATTTTTGTTTTGAAATGAATAAGTGTTGCAACGGTTACACATACTGTCCACACTACCCCAAAGTTTTCAAGCGCCGAAAACTAAGCTTTTTGAAAACGCTGAAGAGGCTCTTTTAGTTTTAAAACCCTGCTGCTCCATGTCAGTGTGGATGGGGGAAAATGGAGACATCTGACAACGGAGGCATCTGATTGGGGCTTTTCCCTCAATATTAAGTAGCCTACACAAAGTTCAGTTTTGCATCGTTTTCTTCTAAGTTCAGACTTCGAAGGTTTGATATTGAAAACAAACTCCAGAGGACACGTCGGGTAAATCTTCAAAGGGAACAGTGTAGGCTACCTTATATCGTCATTCGCATCACCCTGGCTACGTTGTTTCACTATCTTAACAATACGGTGAAAACATGATATAAGGAACTGCCTATTTTCATTTTATTATTAACAACAGACATCAAAACTGTTTAGGCATCGTGTAGCTGCATATTTATTTGACCGTCATCTTGCATATGCATATTTATAACAAGACAGAGCCAGCATAACTGCCTCCTTTCATTTTCATTGAAAAAAAACATACCCTCTCTTTTGCTGAATATCAGTTTTAATAAGCAATAATGGCCACTATAAAAGTATAACGTACAATAAGTTTATACATTTTAGGAAATAAAGGGAATCTATCAATCAAATGTGTAGAATCAGTGTACGTGGTTACTTAATATATTAATCATTATGCTCAGTCAAAACATGTGTCAAAAGACAAAGTCTGGGAAATATGTCATTAGATATAGACAACAAGATCAATTAAATATCACTTTTAACAAATATAGTGAGATTGGAGCCAGCAGTAGATCCTTGATGAAACGTGCACAGCTCTTACCCGGGGTTCTGGTCTCAAAGCGCCCGCTGACTGCCTGGATGCAGCGTATGCCAGTGTGTGTGTGTGTGTGTGTGTGGTCAGGTGGTGTGCGTTTTCAGTGGTGTAGTGTGGACGGAGAGCTGTTCAGAAACTCAAAGTGAAACGCCAGTGTGGACATGGATCGTTTTCATTCTAAAACGCCATTTTAAAGCTAAAACGCATTAGTGTAAACAGGAATTTAATGTCATGCATTATATACATATTTGCTAAAAATATGTTTTTTATCTAGTTTTAAACTGTGAAAGTATGTCTGAGCCTCTGACATTACCAGGAAGGCTATTCCAGATTTTAGCAGCAAGGTATGAAAAGGCACAAGTTTTGAGATCGTCAAGAGCAGGTGGGATTGTAGCGAGACAGAAGACTATTTAGAGTCTTATAGGTGAGAAGCAATATTTTATAATCAATATAGAACTTTACAGGCAGCCAGTGTAAATTCAGATCTGAGAGGTTTTTGCCCCTCATTTGAAAGCTTATGTCACAGTCTGTCCAAAGGTCCTGAAAGGTAATTCAGTAATAAAGGAAACATTATTAAAATCAGTCCATGTGACTTCAGTGGATCAACCTCAGTCTCATGAAGCAGCGAGAATGTATTTTCAAACATGTTAATGCACAGAAAACACAGAATGTCAGTTTGATGACTTGTGCAGATTGTACTTTACCTCTTGTCTTCATCCATTAGTTGGTTTGTTAGTGAGAGATGAGGAGGAGAAACACTACAATTAAACCCTGCCCTCTATTCAGTGCTTAATTTTAACTAGAAATCCATCACACTACTGAAGTCAGTAGGAACTTCAACAAGTTTTGATATTATTGTGGATGTGGAAATAACAGTGTAAGATTCTGCAGCACACTTTTCAGATCTGTAAAGAAATCACTGATTTTGCGGTTGCGTTTTATAAGATTTGCAGCAATATTTGCATCACTGGTTCTGTTGTTTTGCAGTGAAAGTGTACAGTCAAGAGTCTTGGAAAACGCATTCCATTAGCATACGAGTCTCATTTATGCAGCACGCAGACAGGTTTGATGGATTTAATGGCCTGATGGAAAGTGCAGTTGTGTGCGTGTGTGTGTGTGTGTTTGTGTGTGTGTTAAGGGTTGAACGATGTTAGATTTTTTTGCATGCTTCACGGCTCATTCACAAAACATGTGAGCGTCAACAAGTCACAGAGGACAGCACCCAATCACATCACTTTTCCAGTTTTGCGTAAACGCGATTGGCTATCATCTGCTCCAGGGTATTTGCATGGCACGATCTAACTGGCTGACACCTGTTTGACGATTTAGTTCACTCAAAGTTAATGTGAACCATTAACACTGACATAAGAAAAAAACATTTAAATTAATATCAATAAACGGAGGGCAGTAAACCTAATTACTTTCATTCGGTGAACCTACATTCATTAGTAAGGTTGCTGTGTCGTTCAGGTCAAAAAACACATGATCTGTGCAGAAGGACTTTTCGATGTCAATCAAAAAGCGTTATGGCAGAGCAATAAAGTCGACCAGTTGACTAGTCTGTTATAGTGGGAGCATACATAGATAGTTACAGCAACTAAAAGTTTAGTGATGAATTCAGAGCATACAAACTACATGTACTTTAAGTGGACTTCGGATGAATGTGTGTGTTGTGAAAACATCACATAAATTCAATGCTGCTCAAAATCAGTGGGAAATCTGTAGCAATTCACAAAAATTGCAAGCACTGTTGAATTTGGCTGCTTGATTTTGTATTAAATTCTGTAATCACATAAATCACATTATGCTGGAGGGACTGATTAGCAACAGACTTCTGGAAGCAAAAGTGTAAACATTATTTACCACGTTTGAAAACTTGCAGATGTGTCATAAGGGTAATAAAGCAATTCATTTATATGTCATGTTGTCATTTACGAATCACCGCAACACGCTGTATCAAATGGTTTAAATTTGGTGTGGAATCTTGTATTATAAACTCAACATAAGGGACTTATTTAACAGAATTTTTGCACATAAAAAAAAATACAACCAAATGTTGTCTCACACTGCCTCTGAAACCTTCATCCATCACAAAAATATTTGGATTGGGTTAGATATTTTTTTATATTTTCACATCTGTAAAATGCTTTTTGACAGGTGTTTTGACAATTCAGAGCCACCGTACAAGCGAAAGACAAAATCCAGATCCTAAAAGCACTTTATGACAAAGAAAGTGCTAAATATATTGACAGAATGTGAACCACTTCAGTGGCCTATTGAAGTGAATTGGCTGGATATAGTGGCCTATATAAGATTCTGACGGTATGATAACCTTGGATAAAAATATCACGGTTTCACAGTATTTTGATTACTGCTCTAAAATATGTTCATTTTAAACTTTTTTTCCACTTTGAACACAATATATTTTATTTTAGGAAACATTTATAATATTTTGGAGCAGTAAACATCTCAGGCTAAATAATTCAAACGAATCAGTAGCTATGTTTCCATCCAAAAATGCGAATAAACTTTATGCGAAAAACTGGATCATCGCATAAAAGACGTGCGAATAAAGCAGCGTTTCCATCCAACGAGTCAAAGCGGACTAAATCGTTACTTCCTGATTAACTGGCGCCAAATATCAACAGTAAAAATGTCATTTGCTGCAGTAGGAGAAGCTGTGTCTGACTTTTTCTTCATTTAATAAATGACTTGTGCCTCAGAAGGCAATCCTGACACACAGTGGCACAGACGCTCTTGATTCTGGAGGTCATTAATAATGTAATAACACAACTACTTTAACAGTAAGGCGCTTTAGAATGACCAAAGCAACATGTCAGATGTTTTACGATGTGCTCAGCCGGCTGGTTTGTCCATTTACACACATTTTTATCATCATATGAGCTCTTATAACGAAATCACATGACCTTTATTTAATGCGCAAACTGGAATTTATGCGGTAAAAGTGTTTCCATCGCAGTTTATGCACATCTTTTCTTATCGAATAAAAAGTTTATCCTACTCAGTTATGCGCATACATTTTTTATGCGTATACCTTGAAAACTGTTATTTTCATATGCCTGCCTTTCAATGCCTGAAGATCACCTTTACCATACCACTGTTTGGCAAGTGTTTCCAGTCAAGCCAGTTGTGGAAATTTGTGTTATGTGGCTTGAGTGATGCAAGCAAAGCATCAAAATACCACTGATTTCCCGAAATAATCTTTGAATTTTGTGATAATCCCATGCAGCTCTTTGATAAGGAGGTAAACTCTCCTTCCTTTCCTTGTAATGAATCGGATGATCACATTCCTTTTTTGAATAAGAGAGATAACTAAGCATTGCTGCTTGATTTCTTTTTTGGAACAGATTAATTAATACGCATCGAATTCATTGCACAAAATTTCTGAGCGTGACAAATTTTACAGATACGAATGCAAAAAAAAGCTCATGAAAATTTCAGACTTCAGTGTACAAAGACCTTTAATCTTACCAACCCCAAATTATGAACACTAGTGTATGACTTAACACAACAGTGCAGACCCGTTAATTATACAAAAATAGAGGGGCTGAGATGAGAGCATATTGCACTTATTTTGCTATTAGACAGCAGGGACACATTATGTTCTTATCTGTCAGTGTGCTGAGCCGCTGCAGGATAAACCTCCAGATGAAGGTATGAGCAGTTAATTTGCTCCTTCTTTTGAAATATTGAGTGGAGTAGCCTGTGCATGCACAGTACGACCCCTTAGCTCATCCACCTTTAATTTGTACCCAAATCCAATCCATCGAGACCCCCCGGTCCTCCACTCCACCTGAACTCATAAAAGGCTTAATTGAATCCATCATTGACTTAATTGCTTAAATGAAGTGCTTTATCAGACCCTGGCCTTTGATGAGTTTCTTTGCAATGGGCCCGTCGGCTTGTAGGGTAAACACTCACGCTCGGACACAAGCTCTCTTATTAAGCCGAAGCTGGAGTCGTTATGGCTGCTGGGTTATGCAGATTGCAGAAATCATATCGCTTTCTCCTGTACATGTTGCTGCCGGAGGCCCGGTGGCGTGCTGCGGGAAAGGGCCCCCCTGGTGACTGGCTGCCATTAAAAATGCATTGCTGCCATTTTGGTGCCACTTAGGTTACACATGGAAAGCTGATTTGTGCATCACTAACAGATGCTGAGGACGTCAAACCTGCATTGAGATTTCATACATATTTAAATGCACATGAGCGGATCAGAAGAATGAATCGACTTTTAGTAGCAATGTGAAATTGAATGGAGATTCACTTAAATCTCTTTCTACACTGAAATGCTTGTAGAAACATTTAAAACAAGTGTTTTCACTCAGAAATGAGAAAATGTAATTAGTTGTTGCGTTCGCAAGTAAATGTGCATGTGTGTTTATGTGCATTTGTGTGTATGTGTGTCTCTCTCTCTTTCTTTCCATCTTTAGACCCCGCCCTAATTACGCCAGCGACGTGCCCTGGGATTGGTTGGAGTGACCCAGGGCATCCTTTAAAAAGAGGAAAACGGGTCGAGAGAGCGAGTTTTGCGTGTTGTTGATGCATTTTGTTGTGATATTATAAAACGATTCTGTTGCTACGAGTTATTTTTTTGTGTATTCTGTGTTGTGTGAATTGTGACTTTTTTTGTTGTAAAGCTATCCGTGTTTTCCTGTCGTATTATTTTGTTTTTGGGTTTGTTTGTTGACACTGTAAATATTGAATTATATTCACGGTAAGAAGCAGTAGGGGTTGGACACACTTTTCTTTTTGTAAATATTTTCTCCTGTTTCTTTATAACTAGTTAGGGAGGTAGGGATGGATTTTTGTATTTTTATTTCTGTTATTTTGTTAGTTGTAGTTAGTTTCATTTGGTTGTTTAGTTAGAGTGTGCTTTTTGCTTATTATTTTCTGTGGGGTAGTTGGCTTCACATTTTTGGGTGATAAAAAAAAGAAAAAAAAAAAAAAAGACAAATATAGTGACCCGACTCCAAAGGGTTATAAAAGTGTATTTTATTTGTCTGGTGGTCTTTTATGTTGCGCCCTTGACCCTAGACCAGGGTCAAAACACAAAGTGGGGGCTCGTCATTTGTTTTTGTACATCAAAAACATATATTTTGAACCCGTCTTGTGGACGCGCAGTGGATAAGTCATTTCAATTTATTCTTTGTTTGGCTGCTTTCTCTTTGGTGTGGGAAGGAGTAGCGAATAGTGTTAACATGGATTTTGATTTGACTGCCTTCGCACTTTCTCTGAGCACAGAACAGTTTGATCGCTGCTGTAAGGATGACTTATTTAAAATTGCAGAATTCTTTAAAATTGTGGTGCTTCATACGGCTTCAAAAAATTATTAAAAGATGTGCTTTATAAAGAACTGGTTTCGCAGCGAATACTGCCCGATCAGAGGCAAGTGGCGTAGAGATCAAAACTTCTATGCCGACGAAGGCCGTCGAGAAGTTCTTGTCTCCGCCACCTTTGTCTCCGCTTTTCAGGTCACCAATATTTGCACCACCAGGTAATTTACCTAATTCGGACCTGTTATTTGTGATAAAATCAAAAGAATTGGATTTAAGAATTAAACAGGAGGAGAGAAATTGAAAAGAAGAAAATTTTATATTTCATTGTTCGTTCATAATGATTTCAAGTTGTATTTAATTACTTTAATTTCTTTTTATTTCTTTGCCAAAAATATCTGTCCCATTTTGGGATAATTGGAATCAAAGCAATCTAAATAAATAATAAATTCAACTACTGGTATTTGAAATAGGCCATTTATTTATGTTGGAATCTCAACTGTAGGACTTTTTTCATTTTGTTTGTTTTATTTATTTTTTGGTATCTTCATCAGCAATCCATCTAAAACTACTTTTTTTTGTTTTTTTTTTACAGTATATGCATTCGCCCAATTTGTTTTCATTTCTTCTTTAACTGGATGTGTCTCAGTTTACTGCCATAATGCACACCACTACACTATCTTGTATGGTGCATGGTGTTTTTTTTTATTTCTAACGTTCCTCTGCATTTCTGTCTGCTTCACTGAGACTGAGGCTTATGACGTTCTGAAGGCTCCACATCCTGTTCTTAAGGACAGATATTTTATTCCATCTCATTTCTTAAATGCAAAGATGCTGATGCCGAGTTGTACACTATACTGCCATTATATATTACTGGTCTAAGCATTACACAGTATAATATCTTCAATGATTGCTGACTTGTTCTCAAATCTATGCCCGCCATGTGTCTGTTACTTTCTTTAAGCATAATTTCCAATCCATGTTCCAAGCATTGACCACCTTATTAAAATAGATCACTTTGTGGTAAGACTTTAAAATAATGGTACAGTAGATTATTTAATAATTTACTAATATGAATAAACAAATAATAATCCATTTATTGCTGTATTTATTTATTTATCTTTGTTAATGTTAGTTAAGTTAAATAACATTAGTTCCTGATGGTTCATGTTAAATCACTGTGCATTAACTAATGTTAGCAAGCACACCCTTGGAATTTAATGCATTAGTAAATATTAAACTATGATTATTAAATGCTTTACAAAATTATTTGTACTTAGCTAATGTTAGTAAATATATTAACTAACATTAACTATTCATTCATTCATTTATTTTCTTTTCGGCTTTGTCTCTTTATTAATCTGGGTTCACCACAGCGGAACGAACGGCAAATTTATCCAGCCTATGTTTTTTTTTCCGCACGCATGCCGTTTCAGCTGCAACCCATTACTGGGAAACATCCTTACACACTCATTCACACATATAGCCAATTCAAATACCACATGTCTTTGGACTTGTGAGGGAAACCCAGAGGAAACCCATGTGAGCACAGGAAGAACATGCAAACTCCACACAGAAAATGCCAATTGACCCAGCCGAGACTCGAACCAGAGACCTTCTTGCTGTGAGGTGATCTTGCTAACCACTGCACCACCATGACGCCTAACATTAAGTAATGGACCATTATTCTAAAGAAGGGGTCTCCAATCTCGGTCTTGGAGGGCCGGTGTCCCTGCAGGGTTTAGCTCCAACTTGCCTCAACACACCTGCCTGGGTGTTTCAAGTACAGTATGCAGTACCTAGCAAGACCTTGATTAGCTTGTTCAAGTGTGTTTGATTAGGGTTGGAGCTAAAATCTGCAGGACACCGACCCTCCAGGAACAAGTTTGGTGACCCCTGTTCTAAAGTGTTACCACACAGCAAAAATTCCTGTGTTAAATATACAGTGTTTTTTTTTTTTTTTGGTGTTGTTCAGTGTTAAAACCCAGAGTACATTTCAGTCCAAAAGTGTGAAGGAGCGTATATTTAATAGTTTTTTTTTTTTTTTTTTCAGTGTTAAACTTTTAACCCAATATGCAGTGTATTTGCAACTAGTGAAGGGAAGTCTTAAACCAGTTCTTTCGGACAAACAGTGATCAAACCAGTATGTTTTACGAGTTGATGATATAACAAATCATAAGATTTAATAAATTAATTCTCATCAAAGCAAAATATGCAGAAATGTACAAATCTGATATATATTAACACTTTGAAGGGTATAATAACACTCTGTTTGATGTAAGAATAAACTCTTCCTGTTTTAAAAACGAACTCTGTGAGTAATGTACAAATTCCACAATTTAGAACGTGTTATTTTAACTCCAAAATGGAGGGAGTCATATGTACACCCAATGAGTGTTAAGTTAAACTCAAATTGAGTTAAATGAACTCTGATTTTTTTGCTGTGCATTGTTCTGTTATGATCTCAAGCTTAGGCATATAACTGAGCAAGCATCACTTTGAGGCGTCATTTTTATGATGCCCTCACATACTGTAGACTTCTTGCATAGTATTTTACAGTATTTTGGAACCGCAAAAATACAAGACACTAAAGTATTTTGATACGTCAACAATAAATAAATACAAATTGCAAAAGGTTATTTTGTATTTTGAATACACATTAGAAAGACATGTATTAAAACTACTGCCCATCCCTGGTATCCACTAATTTATTCCAATGCCTGTACATAAAAAATAAACACGTTAATATAAAGACGGCCCAAAACATTTAACTTATGTATAGTGTAAGCACTCACACTATTAAATGCACTGTATTTGCATATCCCATTTGTCTTTTGTTGGCCTGTGAATTTGTACCAGGTGCAAAGTAATCATTTGCAGTTTAGGATATTAAAACAAAACACTGTCCAGACATCTAGACTTAATTTACAGTCAACAGAATGCCAGGATGGTCTCTTCTCACAGGTGTTTCTGCTCTAAAAAAAAAAAAAAAAAAAAAACTTTTACTCTCTTTTCCCCCTATTCCCCCTCCTTTCACTTCTCTTTCGTCTGCAATTCACTTTGAGTGAAATAGCATTTGTTACACAGATGTGACCAATATGGAAATTCAGCATCAATTAGAGTCACAGGCGAGTGTGCCAAATTGACTGACAACACTGCTGAAGCAATTTGGAGGCCAACTGAATGCATCTATGAGTCCTCAAAGGCAGTTTGCTTTGGCGGATATTCATTTTGGGCCCAAGATAGATTCTGATATTATTGGACCTGCCTCTTGATTTCCAGCGGCTTGTGCTTGGTAGAATAAATATTACAATTTGGCTGCTACAGCTGAGAAGTGTGGGCTGGGCTGGATAGATGGCAGGTATAAATAAAATCTTAATTTAGATTGAGCCTTTTTTTTTGTGAATTTCAAGTGCATTGTTGAACACCCTTTTACATTGACAAAACAGCACAACAGACAATGAATGCTAGAACAACTTAAATCAACAGTAGATGTGTTTTTAGGAAGCAGTATCAAACAAATAAACTTAGTGTTATATTATTATTAGATTACATAATAAAATGATAACACTTTGTCTTATGTGATCGTGAACTCATTCGTTAACGCTAGTTATGTATTAGTTAACAAACTAACAATCAACAACATATTTTTACATGATGTAGTAGTTATCATTAATGTTAGTTAATGGAAATGCAGTACTTCAATGCTTGGTCATGTTAGTTTCTGGCACATTAACAATTTAAATTTTTACAATGTCATACTTCGTATTGTAATTTAGTAATAAATATAGAAATTGTCACTCACTAAATTAATAAAAAATTTGTAAATTATGTATAAGGGTGTAATTGGTAGGTTATATTAGCAAACCTATATATTATCATGCTATTTACCTTGTATACTGCATACATTGTATGCATAATGTATGTTTACTATAAAACATATTGATCATATAACCAATAACTTGTATCTTGAATATAAAATTCATTTATACTATATAAATTGTTATATTGGGCGCCACGGTGGCGTAGTGAGTAGCACATTCGCCTCACAGCAAGAAGGTCGCTGGTTCGATCCCCGGCTGGGCCAGTTGGCATTTCTGTGTGGAGTTTGCATGTTCTCCCCGTGGTTGCGTGGGTTTCCTCCGGGTGCTCCGGTTTCCCCCACAGTCCAAAGATATGCGGTACAGGTGAATTGGGTAAGCTAAATTGTCCATAGTGTACGTGTGTGAATGAGAATGTATGGATGTGTTTCCCAGAGATGGGTTGTGGCTGGAAGGGCATCCGCTGTGTAAAACAAAATGCTGGATAAGTTGGCGGTTCATTCCGCTGTGGCGACCCCGGATTAATAAAGGGACTAAGCCGAAAAGAAAATGAATTAATGAAATTGTTATATTGTGTTGCACGTATTTAAGGTTAGGTAAAAAAATATAATGTAACAGTTCATATGTCTAGTAGAATCTCTTTGAGCTTTCTTCTTTTCTTACCAACTAATGAGTTGTGGGTATTAAATGATTGTGTATGTAAAATTTAGCAATTTTTCACCCTAATTACAGCTTTCTAAAACAGTAACAAATATAACTATTTTAATACACTCAAATAATAAAAGCTCAAATTTCACCTTGCAATTGCAAAAGTTCTCTAATAAATAAGGGAAGCCTAGCCATACTCGCATGATATGCAAATTAGGTATCTAATTGCAATTTTCCAATAATACCTGTTCATTTTAAGACACATTGTTATTAATTTGTTCTTAAAATTGATGACCACTTCTGCAGGTAGATGTGGTTTTCCACAAAAACTGAATTGGTCTAAGTATGTTAAGGAGCACATTTGGTTAATGAGATCTAACAGGTGTGTACTTGTTTATATGATTTATGAGGACACACAAATATATAATGACATGGATATGACCTAGTTGTACTCTATTAATCTGGTTTATGAGGACATGTCTTGTGCTCTCATAATTCAAAATGTTTAAAAACCATACTTAAAGGGGTCTTTTAACCTTCAGATTTTGCCACAGGTTTCCTGTGAGTATTGGGTTTAGGGAGAAACCATATAATAAATGTTTTTACAGCATTACAGATTATGTCTATGGAGAGAGTCCTTGTAAGTCACATACAAGTGTGTGTGTCTGTGGTTTGCAGTGACTAGAGAGATGGGAATAAAACCCAGCACCAAAGAAGATGTTGCACAGGAAGCTACTCGTGGTCAACTTTCTTTCTTTCTTTCTTTCTTTCTTTTCTTTCTTTCCTTTCTTTCTTTCTTTCTTTCTTTCTTTCTTTCTTTCTTTCTTTCTTTCTTTCTTTTATTTTCTTTTATTTATTTTATTTTATTTTATTTTATTTTATTTTATTTTATTTTATTTTATTTTATTTTATTTTATTTTATTTTATTTTATTTTATTTGCAATAGTTGAAAGTTTGTTGCAGCTATTTTTGTGAAGACAAATGTTGAAAGCCACTTCCCCAATACCCACTGCCTACAATTCTGTGAATTGCCACAGGGACAAAACATAATTGTTTCGAAATATCTTGGGGCACTAAAACTGTCCCAAGTCTTATTACCCTACCTATTCCATCTGAAGGCTCCACCCTACACCAACTTGTATTTACCCCAGAATCGCTCAGCAGAGGGTCCCCTTTTGCACTGAAGGGCACTTTTGTGTCAAGGATTTCTCCCGAGGGTCATGACGACACTGTCATCCTGTGCAAGATGGATGACATGCTTAATTCAGCCTTCTACGTCTCTGTCAGAGCCTCGGCATCCATCATCTCTGCACTGGCACTTTAAATCGGTTACATCAAATTAACCTCATGACTCGTGGCTCAGATTTTACGCTATCAAATTGGTTTTGTCTCCATGACATATGTGACTGTGCCCGTCAAACCCCTGACTCCCGGCTCTCCAAAATAGCTATTGGTTTCATAAACCAGGTGATCAAATGAAAAGGCTTCATTGTTTTCTCAATATCTGTAACGCAATCTGTATCGGAGTGTCAAACAATAAAGTGTGTGGTGTTGAAATGAAGTGATATGTGAAGAACAGACTTTTCATACAGAGAGATGACTGCGGCGTCAGTATTTCTGATGCAGAAGGCAGATAAATTGCTCTGGCCGTTCGGTGTTGCGCTTGCGGGATGATGTGTGACAGCTCAGGGAAGGTTTTTGTTCAGGAGTAATTGCTCTCAGGCCTCTGTGCTGTGGTATAGAAGATCCATATTCATATAAATCATGCCGGGATTAACCAGCTCCTTCCTCAGCTCTCTGTGAGAGAGAGAGAAATGAGGGAAGGAGGGTTACATTATAGGCGACATGTACATGCGTGTTTGTTTTGATCATGCGACTTGGACTTCTGACGTTTTGGAGTGTGGATGTATGCATGTGGGTCTCCTCTGTGGTTTGGCTGGAGGTTTCACACTAATTGTGACCTGTCATTGCTGACTGACAAGCTTTCATCTCTAGACTGGCTGTAAGAGTGCCGCCTGCAGGGACCGCTCAATCACAGTGAGGGCCCACATCTGAGGTGAACATTTTAGTGGCTTAGAATGAAACGTCAGTCGTACAAACACTACATGTTACACATATTAGTATGGTTGAGCTTGTGAGTTTGCACATCATTTGCACATTTGTAAAATATTTATTATATTATGAGGCAAGTTCAAGATATATATCATTAATATGTGATATTCCCCCCTGCTAAGGACGATTAGGACGATTCTAAGGGCCCATGCACTCTAAGGGCCCACAGAGATCTGCTTTATAATTAATAACAGTATTATAATGTTATATAAATTATGAATGTATCTCTAAATTACAAGTAAAACAATTTCTTAGAAAAAAAATAAAAAAATACGGCTTATATCTGCCCCACATGTCTGTCACTGTCAAATTGCACCCCCCTCCTTTGACTGTATGGTTCAGTCCGTCAGTAGCGGGAAGTGAGTTGATGCTTTGAGTGCTATTGTCAGGTAAACTGTGATAGCAGCGATGTCTTCGAGGTTAATGTCAGCTGCGTCTCAAATCGCATACATATGCACGATTCTACGCCGTTTTGTAGTATAAATAGTGTAAGTAGAGCGTTCACACTGACAACTCTACAAATATTAAGTGCACTTTAATTACCTGGATGATGCACTCAGCATCATTTGTGGGTCTCGGCTTATTTATGGGTCTCATTGTAATATAATTTTGTGTCTTATTGATTTATGTCACTGTACCAGTGTATTGCACATTGTATGAGACACTATTGCACTACAGTTATTTATATAGTTACACATTTGTGTTTTGTGTGTTTAGAAATGTACAATTTTCAGTGAATATTTGATTACGGTTCCTTTTTTTGTACTACATTTAGATTTGAACAATAAATCATCTGCTAGCTACAGTCATGGCCATTGTCTTACTAAATACTGCTACTGTAAGTAGTGGACAAAATCAATAACAAAATGCATAGGTCAGTATAACTACATTGTAGACAAAGAGGATAGCTAGCTTGGTAGTAGGGGGCCCATCCTCATATTTTTTCATGGGGCCCAAAATTGCTAGCGTCACCCCTGCCCTGGACCACAAAACTAGTTGCATTGCACAGGTCTATTTTTGCCAATAGTCCTATTTTAACTAATTGACTTTTCCACTGTTATCAATTTGTCCAGTGGCTCGCCGCATACGTCTGAGGACTTGTCGATGGTGATGATGGGGTTTGAGTCCTGAGAAGAACACTTCCAGAAAACAAGTAAAACAAAAATAAAACGCAAAAACTCAAATAAAAAAGTAAATAACAGGGTGAAAACGTGATAAGATCTGAAAACGTGATAAAAATAGAGCTTTTCTTATTTTCTGGATTGCTTTTGAAAATGCTGTCGGTTGGATTTAGGGAAGGGGGTGAGTGCTGGTCAATCGGTGCTTTTGAAAACACTAATTGTTGGGTTTAGGGAAGGGGACCGGTTGATTGGTCAGTCAGTCAGTCGACGGCAGCCTCTGGTGGATTTACGCAAGAAGAGCAGCTGCGAATGACACTCGTGTGAGAAATTTGAGATCTGAAAAAGCATACACAGTGGCCTCTGGGGGATTCGCGAAAAAACTGCACAAAAAAAGTACCTCCTGGGATGTATTTCGCTCTCTCCAGAAATGGATTCAGGGATACATATCCATAATGGGCCTCGGTTGGTAAATTCAGTCTGTTTTTAACAACCTGGAGACCCCAATAATAAACTATAATTTATTTTGAGATTTCAGAGGTCTCAATATGTCTACAATTACTGTACTAATCAGTGGTGGAAACAATGAATTACAAACTCAAATTTCTGCAATTGATTTGTTTTTCTCTGGAACTGAGTTCAGATGCAAAAGACTGAGATTAGTTTATTTTCATTGTGTTATAACTGAACATAAACATAAAAGCTTGAGAAAATGCTCATTTTTTAAACAAAGATTCCAGTCAGCACTAATAGGCTTTTGCTTCTCTTTAATAGTACCTTTTTAGTACATTTTAAATAATGTATCAGTACTTTCACTTCACTATTTTTCTTCAAATAGTAATTTTTTCTTGTCTATGGTTATTGGATAAGTCAAATAATCTGTCTGCCCTTCAAGACAGGTCAACAAAGACTTTATAAATGCAGCAAACATCCAAGACAATGCAAAATTACACTAATGAGAACATAAAGGATGCCTAGAGGTGGCTAAATGCACTACAGAATTTTACGTTTTCAAATACATGCACAAGTTTGGTTTGCAGCGACAACTGCTGGACACTCGTAGTTCGTTAGTCAGGGTTCAAAGAGCATAACATTAACAAAAGCTAACATTTCATCACAACTAGATTTTTGCCCCATAGGGTACAAAAATTTCACTCTGCTTTCACAAACTCTCAGAAAAAAGGTACACAATGGTACAAATTATGTTTGTTGAGGAACAGTTTTGTACCTTTGTAAAAATTGTACCTTTTATGGTACCGAAAAGACCTCTTATGATACTGTTCTGTGCCTTTTATGGTACAACTGAAATGAAGGTACACAGTTGTTCTCATAGAAAAGGTACAAAAGTGTTGAACAACTCCTTCTTTATTACAGTATCTATGAAAATAAATATGACTGGAAAGGCAAAGTGATTTTTTTGAATAATTGCCATATTAAAACAAGAATCATCATTTAAAAGTATATGTTTAAAGATACTCATTCATTAATTTTCTTTTCGGCTTAGTCCCTTTATTAATCTGGGGTCACCACAGTGGAATAAACCGCCAACTTATCCAGCATTTGTTTTACACAGCGGATGCCCTTCCAGCCACAACCCATCTCTGGGAAATGTTTAAAGATACTTATAAACATAAATTTTTAGTCCTATAATACAATAATACAAAACAACTGGTAAAACATAAAACTATAAGTATTGTAAACTAAACATTTAAGGCA
This sequence comes from Danio albolineatus, assembly GCA_903798035.1. NCBI lineage: Eukaryota > Metazoa > Chordata > Actinopteri > Cypriniformes > Danionidae > Danio > Danio albolineatus. The sequence continues at coordinate 3,482,355 of CAIGQQ010031933.1, forward strand.
TTTTAATAAATGTTTGGTAAGCATTTTTGACATTGTTAAGGCACAAAGTGTCTTTTCACTGTGGTGGTACCTTTCACAAAGTATACAATATTGTATCTGCAGGTTTTTAAAAACAAAGGTGCATTTTGGTTTCCCATGGTACAAATCATGACCTAAAAAGGTAGTGCCCCAGTGACAAGTCACTTTCTTTGGTACAACATTGTACCATTTTTTCTGAGAGTGCAGCATAATGCTCACAATTCTTGAAAACTTTTTACTAGTTTTAAGTAATATTTATATGTACTTTTACTCATGTTTTTACTTTTACTTTTTTATGTAATGGCATGTAAGGATACTTTTACTTGAGTATGATTTTTTTTTACTATTCTTTCCACGACAGATCATAATATCATAATGCAGTTGGTTACGTAGACAAGTTTTTACTTTTTACATTGTCTCATTGAGGCATGTTTACTGAAGAATAGCCACTTTTCAAACAGCAGGTTGCCGCACTTACATAGCCTAGAACTGTCTTTTATATTCTTGATACGGCTGAGATGTAGTTTTCATATGAATAATGCAACAACATCCCTCTTATTTTTTCGAAAAAAAAGTGAAAGAAATTCACGAGGCCTCTCCCTGGATGAGTTGAAAAGCTTTTGTTTAAATCTCATTGTTTGCAGGTTAAATCTCCTCCATCTCTCAGCCCAAATGGAGAGCAGCATGATGGTTTGAGTGTGAGCCAGCTCCGAGTCTGCTCTCATTACTGTTCATATGCTATCTCATACAGACACGAGCGCAGGAGACCCCCACTTCCCAGACCCCTACAGTGAGCCGCACCATTGGGATCAGCGCATATTCAATTACTATGAAGATCTTTGATTTGCGACGTTATATGCAAGAAAATTGCTTCTTCTTGGTCGCAAGAAGGAGAGCCTGTCTTTCTGACACTGATCTATGCAGATAACACAATGGCGCGCACAGCCTTAGGAGGCAGATAATGTCAAAGCGATATGAAGGAGCACATGATATAGACGTGTTTTGTACATACTGTATCTAGATGTATTTTTTTATATATCTGGCACATGAAATATCTTATGTATAGCCTGCGAAGCGCTTTTGTTTATTTTTTTTATCTGTGTTTCAGTCTAGCAGTCCATACAAATGTCCCAAGAGGGCTACAGGATAACATACAATAATTGAAATGAACTTATTAGTATTATTAGTAGTACGATCAGGAATGAAAACCGCATGGTGACTTTAGCTTCAGATATGCATACCAGTCCCTATAGACGAGTCCTCGTTTTGTGTGACGTAACATCCAGATCAGTCAACCAGTGCATATTGTCATTTCACTGGGGATCAAAATTTTGTAACAGTTACAGAAAATTGCCATCGGCAGCCAGTGAGAACTGAAGGTTCTGTGCTGAAAGTTCCCTTATGAACAGTGTGACTGTCTCTTGTTCTTCTGCCAGGCTCTGTCTGTCTTGCTGCGTGGGTCAACATCTCGGTCATGCTGGTCTTTTATCAGTACTGTTGATAGTTCTGTAAGGCGCAGATACGCGTTTCTGTCTGTCAAGGTTATCTTTGAGTAGGTTTTGAGAGCTTTAGCTGTGCTTCAGCTGAGGATAATGAGCTTGGGATAGTGTAGGTGTAAGTTTTTCAGACAGTCTGATTTTTCATCAGAATAGTTCCATTCCTATTACATAAACCTGTGCTTTCATCTTCTATTTGCATGTAATTTGCAAGGTAACACTGTATTTTGATTCTACGCTACACATAGTGTTGACTGCAAGTGCTTTGTAGCTACATGTCACGTTTGTATCAGTAAACTGAATGCTAAAATCTGATAGCATTTTATTTTGCTGCTTCATTTTAGACATACCTGTACTGTTGACTAGTATTTAATTTTGCAACACATCAACTAGTAGTTATTAGAGTATTAGAGATCAGTCCACTGTGAGTGTTTTGTTGATTATTATCAAACACTTGCTAGCATGAGCTGACCACTGATTTGTAGAATTGACTTGCAGTCATTGTTTCTTTGTTTCAGAATTCTTTTAGGAAAATGCATCAGAGTAAAAGTGCAGGATTTATTGAAGAAGTCAAGTAGAATTTAAAGTTGCCAGAAAACTCCAGAAAAGTACATTATAATATAACAAAAAACTAACAAAGTATTATTACCTTGTTACATTTCAATACGTCACTGAATATATACAGTTCATTGTCCCCATTAGACATGCTGTTGACTACAAGTTACTTTAGAACTCCATTTCAACTTGCAGTTAGTAGAGTATTAAAGGTGCTTAGAACAAGTTTGTTTGTCTTCTAAAGCATAACAATTCCATAATATGTTTGAAGATATTTAAGAAACATACCAAGGGAACATTCTGAAAAACAATGCTAAAGTTAATTATTCTCCTTTGAAAATGTGCATTACGTGTCAGGATGTCTGACTTTGTTTTAGTCCCTTTGACCCCACCACTGCCAGTTTAGCCAATTGTATTTCAGAACACTGGGTCGCCTGGGTGGAAAACCGCATATTTTATTTATTCAGTCAGTAAGGCTCTCAAAGCATGCGCCCTTGACCGAAATGCGACCTCTGGTGGACACAGATTCAGAGTTCCACAGATTTATTAATTAGCAAAAAATATGTATGTATAATATTCATTCATTCTTTCATTCATTTTCTTGTCGGCTTAGTCCCTTTATTAGTCTGGAGTCGCCACAGCGGAACCGCCAACTTATGCAGCATATGTTTTACACACTCACACCCATACACACTCACATTCACATAAACACTCATATACTACAACCAATATAATACCCAATTCACTTACAGTGCATATCTTTGGACTGTGGGGGAAACCGGAGCACTCAGAGGAAACTCACCTGAACATGGGGAGAACATGCAAACTCCACACAGAAATGCCAACTGACCCAGCCAGGGTTTGAACCAGCGACCTTCTTGCTGTGAAGCGACAGTGCTAACCACTGAGCAACTGTGCCTCCAACTTGAAAATCTTAATTATAAAAAATAAATTGGTAAAATAAATAATATAATAGCACTTTTGAAAAAGCTGTTAGGCAATGGAATAGTAAAGTAGAAAAAAATATTCTCATATTATACAATATTTCTGACCTGGTTTTAATGATATTTAGATATTTTTAACTGGGAAAACTAGACAATAATTTCCTTAATCATTGTTTTTGTAGTGCAGAAAACAAATGCACATGCATTTACACAGAAGTAGACCTTGTCGTCTATAATCCCTGAGGCAGAAAACATGATAATGAGGCTGTCTGCGTCCCAGTATGTGTGTTCATTACTGTTTACATTTATTTAGCTTGCCATTTGCGTGCAGAAAGTTGTACTCTTATGTAATGCGACTCATTAGCCGGGTATGAGGATGAGTGGAAAGGTGCTACAGACAAAAGGGACTCGCATTAAAACCTAACCTGGACTGACAAAAGAGAACAACACTGCTTAAAGCAATAGAGCTGAAACCAAATCCAGGACGCTTAGATGATTGTTTCCCACAATGCACTAACATCCTTTTTAAGGGCACATATACAAAACAGCCATGAACTAAAAATGGAGAAACATGTTTTTCTTTATGATTTAAAAAAAAAAAAAAAGAATCAAAGAAAACAAATCTAAAGGCTCCACGTAAATGGCTAAAACATTGTATTATGCATGCATTATGTCCTGTGGTCAGCCATTATTGTTTTGCTTGTTAAATTGCTTGTCTATCATTCACACAACATTAACGCAAAAACTTTTTTGTCATTTAATCAAAGACAATGCCCATATTCAGGTCAAAATGTCTGTATTTAGGCCCCAAAATGCTGTCTTGTTAATGTCCCCTAAACTGTAGTAAATACATATGATCAGCATCTTGACAATGATAAACATTTTATTGTACAAGAAAATACTACGGCGTCACAGTGGCGCAGTGAGTAGCACAATTGCCTCACAGCAAGAAGGTTGCTGGTTTGAGCCTCGGCTGGGTCAGTTGCCGTTTCTGTGCGGAGTTCTGTGTGGAGTCATGTTTTCGCTGTGTTTGCGTGGGTTTCCTCCAGGTGCTCCGGTTTCCCCCACAAGTTCAAAGACATGCACTATAGGTAAACTGGGTTAAAGCTAAATTGTCCCTAGTGTATGTGTATGAATGTGTGTATATGGCTGTTTCCCAGTGATAGGTTGCAGCTGGAAGGGCGTAAAACATATGCTGGATAAGCATATCATACTGCTGTGGTGACTCCAGATTAATAAAGGGACTAAGCCGAAAAGAAATGGAATGAATGAATGAAAGAAAGAAAATACTATTTCTATTTTTTTCTGTTTAATTCAGTGTGTCAGTTTAAACTTTTGGTAGTTAATATAAAGATTAGCTTTCACTGACAGTGAGTTATTGACTTGGAGAGGATCTGCAAAGAGGAGTGGGCCAAAATCCCCCCTGAGATGTGTGCAAACCTTGTGGCCAAGTACAACCAACGGCTGACCTCTGTGATTGCCAACAAAGGTTTTGCCACCAATTACTGAAGCGCCTTTTTTAAAGGGATCAAATACTTATTTTCATTCATAGAAATGGAAATTAATTTCTAACTCAGAAACATATATGTTTCTGACATATATGTCGACATATATGTTTCTGACATGTACGTCTACTTATGTTTCTGACATATACAGTATGTTTCCATCATATATGTCGACATATAAGTAGACATACATGTCAGAAACATACAAGTAGACATATATGTCAGAAATATATAAGTAGACATATATGTCAGAAATATATATCTCAACATATATGTCAGAAACACATAAGAAGACGTAAATCAAAACACATATGTCAACAAATATGTCAGAAACATATATGTCAACATATATGTCAGAAACATATAAGTAGACATATGTTAGAAACATAAATGTCGATATATATGTCAGAAACATCCATGTCGAAATATATGTCAGAAACATCCATGTTGAAATATATGTCAGAAGCATATGTCGACATATATGTCAGAATCAATCATGTCGACATATAAGTCAGAAACATATAAGTAGGCAAATGTCAAAAACGTATAAGTAGACATATGTCAGAAACATAAATGTCGACATATATGTCAAAAACATATAAGTAGACATATGTTAGAAACATTTATGCAGACATATATGTCAGAAACATAAGTAGACATATATATCAGAAACATAAGTAGACATATATGTCAGAAACGTATATGTCGACCTATTTGTCAGAAACATACATGTGAAACACTCTGAAATAAACATAAAAACGGCGTGATTCCCCTTCCTTTTCATTACAGGTGCCGTCGCTCCTCCTATGCAATCCTCAAAACAGTCATATAGAAGTGCGTGACTTTCAGCTAACGCGTCCGTAGTGATAAACAGACACTGTTTCCCAATCGGATTCTGTACACTTGACTAGAAGCAGAGCGAAAGTGGATACTGGGTTTTGTGTTTTTGTTTGAACAGGCATATACACATAATTAATAATAATAACATCTAAAGATGTCGATCTTGATGAGTTTTTTTTAAACACATAATTTTTTCCTAAATGAGCATAAAACTTTAGGAAAGCAATCGAATGCTTTCATTATAACGATATATGTAAACTTCTTATATTTATAATAGAGACACCTCAGTTATTTAATGTAATCAAACAAAAAATCTAAATAAATGAGATTCATTCACTGCTCTTTATTCATAATGTGTAAGTTATACAGTGAGGAAAAGATGAATAAGATTTCAAGAGTTCGCCCTTAGATATGCTTAGCGTTTATAGCAGGTTTGGCATGCTGTCCCGGGAGAGAACCCTGAGCTCGGAGATATTTGAGCCCAAGGCTCCCGCCCAGTCAATAAGCATATAAGGGGATCCGAGATCAGATAGGTCTCGAAGGCTCCCCTTTTGAAAAGAGAGGAAAAAGGAGGAGATGGGGTGGAAGGGGGGATTCTTCCAAAACGAAGATGGAGTAGTAGGGAAAAAACTGATCCATTTATAGTAAGCTTGGATCGCTCTGATTGGATTGTTGCTGATTACAGATGATCAGCCAGGCGTGCTAATCATATCACGAGCTCCTCTCGAAATTAGTTTATGAAACTTCACTTGATAACTTGATCCTATTTCTTTATAACAGCTAATTTTAATAAGCTAATTTTTAATAATTTTAATAAACTGTTTGCTAACGTATACTATTAAATTTTCTTTTGTAAATAATACTAGAAAAAAATATTACTGACTGTTTAACTGTTTATTTACTTTGAAACAGCTCCAGAAGGACATATTTAATAAGTGGAGTTTTTTTATGGTTTTTTTTTCTTTTTTTTTTAAGGGGGATCCCTTATTTTCACATCCCAATGTTGACAGGTATGACCCATATGTCAGAAAAATACATGTCAGAAACATATAAGTAGACATACATGTCAGAAACATATAAGTCGACATTCATGTCAGAAACATGTATGTCGACTTATATGTCAGAAACATATAAGTAGACATACATGTCAGAAACATATAAGTAGACATACATCTCAGAAACATATATGTCGACATATATGTCAGAAACATACATGTCAGAAATTTATGTCGACTTATATGTCAGAAACATATGTGTCGACATATACTGTATGTCGGAAACATATAAGTAGACATAAATGCCGGAAACGTACATGTCGACATATGTCGGAAACATATGTCGACATATATGTCAGAAACATACATGTCAGAAACATATAAGTAGACATATATGTCAAAAACATATAAGTAGACACATATGTCAGAAACATATATGAAAGAATCATTCAGGAAAATGTTATCTTCTGAGAATTTCCTGATCCCAGAGCATGCTGTATACACAGATTAATCAAAGTTTAAAGCAATGCGTTTGCTATTTTTCTTCTTTTTGACTTATTAGTCCTTATTAATACCCTTTTTCTTATTTGATGCACTCAAAATAATGTGATAATAACTCAATGTAACAACCATAATTTTAATTCAGCAGTTTATTTTTAAAAGCTAATTAAACTAAAAAGTAACTCGCATAACAAATATTATTACTTCATTTTTTAAAGTATTGTGTTATTATGCTCTGCACTTAGAAAATGTATATTATTATGTAGTTTGCGTTACTTGTAATGCATTAAGTGGGTGTTGTGTAAAAGCACAATAGCCAATTCCTGCACTGCATCTGGAGCGACACGCACTGCAGACGGAGTATTTGTAAAGCACAGCCATTACACAGGGTTGGGGAACAGCAGCTCATTAGCAATTTAAGAGAGATATGAAGCGAAACCACTCACTGTGGACTGTAAAAGAGTGTAAGTGTGGAGTGTAAAAGAGTAAAAAGAGTGTTTATCTACACTATCATTGAGGAATTGAACCACAATAAGTTATAGACTTTTCATCAAGACCCTAAAGAATCAGCTTGTGTAAAATGAGTATCGCCTTTAGCAAGTGTGCATAGAAATTCTATCAATATTCTGTCTGATTTCAGCTGGTTGTGACCTTGCTCTCAGCTGTCCAAAACGTCTGCCAGTGAAAAGTGTGCCCCAGTTACATCTTTCCCCCGTCAGAGAAATGTGTGAAAGAGATTGTAGAGAAGGAGCTCTGTGTTTCATGCTGTGATCAGTGAGGGAAGAGCATGTCTTCGCATTACCCAGACCTCTGTCACCTGCAGCAAGTGCCAAGTGAAGAAAAAAAAGTCTCTTCTTGGCTCTGCATTAGGACATTGGCTACTTACCAACAAGATAGAAGGCTTTTTATCCAAAACTGCATATGTATTCTCACATGCAGAAGACACACATGCTGCCTCCCACGTGCATATCTCCATGTGATCTGCTCTTCAGAGGTTTCTGACAGAGATGAGTGTAATGGCAGATAAGGGTTTGCTCGTTATTGGAATGAAGTCGATTTCATCCCTGTTCCCACTCGTGTTGTGACCTCTTACCTCACTGCCAATGTGTGGAGCCCTTGATGACTCGTGGCTGCGGATCTATCCATCCGCTATTATTGAGTTTATTCACACTCTGTTTTTGAAAGCCTCTTTTTCTCCTCTCTGACCTGAGGGAGACAGTCTGTCTGTGTCTGTCTTCGCAATGTTTCACCTGCCTTCACACTTTCATCTGCTCAACACCTCGGCACACACCACACCTGCTCAGAGAGAAAGAAACGATCTACTAGTTTCTTGCTCCGTGTTTGTGAAACTGCGTACTTGAGTGATGTGTCACTTTTTACATTCATTCTGCATTTTCTTGCAGTATTTAGCTTTTATAAACAGTCTGGGTGATTTATTTATTAAGACCGTTGTACAATGTTTGCTAGTAGTTTAAAGTTCATTCAATTATTCATTTTCTTTTCGGCTTAGTCCCTTTATTAATCTGGGGTCACAACAGTGGAATGAACCAACAACTTATCCAGTATATGTTTAACGCAGTGGATGCCCTTCCAGCTGCAACCCGTCTCTAAGAAACATCCATACACACTTATACACTACGGACAATTTAACCAACCCAATTTAGCCAACCCAATTCACCTGTACCGCATGTCTTTGGACTTGTGGGGGAAACCGGAGCACCCGGAGGAAACCCATGAACATGCAAACTCCAAACTGAAACGCCAGCTGACCCAGCTGAGGCTCGAACCAGCGACCTTCTTGCTGTGAGGCGACAGCACTACCTACTGCACCACCACGTCACCTGGTTTAAAGTTGTTTTTCTATATATGTAACCCATCAGTTATACTGCACCCAACCCGCTCTGAGCTAGGATTAAACCGACGATTCTTTGCACGTGAGTCGGTTAGCCTACCAAGAGGATAAAGACTATGGCCTCTAGCATCTGTCACACCTTTTGAGGTCAGAGAAGTGAGGTTTACCTGAATAGAACTTTGCTAGCTGGCCTCGTTACACTCAGCCCCCTAAACCTCATTCCCATCCCGGACGAGCCCCCACATGTAACCCACCAGTCCGACTGGACCAAACCTGCTCTGAACCGGGATTGAACCATTATATCGTTGCCTGGGAGTCGGTTGCTTTTAGAAGGAGGCTAAAAACCTCTGTCGAGCACCTTTTGAGGTCAGAGGAGTTAGGTTTACCTGCATAGCACTTTGCTAGTTGACCTCTGTTACATTTATTGCATTTTTAATATATTACTGTATTCATTCTTGTGATGTATTATAAAACCGTAAATCTGCTCAGTATTAAGTGCAATTCATATTTTTCTGAATTCTCAGAGGAATGGAAAGTTAAAAGAGGCTAAAGAGAGAGATCCGACTGGTTATTCAACACTGAATCTGAGTGTAATGTAGTGAAGTGACGTAGCAAGTAAACGTTCAAGTCAAGAAGTAACGCAAAAAGGCCAGTTGTAATTTTACTACATTTCTCAAATATTTGCAATCAATATGGATTATTAGATTATCAGACATATTTGCAGGACCAAATTCTTCCATGGTTAATGTAAATTTCTGCGATTATGGTACTGAATTCTGCATTGTTTACGCTTTACACTCACTCATCAGATGTTCCAGTTTTCCGTTGTGAATGAGAAAACAACTCCTGTGGTCCATGCAGAAGTTGCAGAATGTGCTCTCTCATTTCAGTTTTCATCCATTTGGTGTGTTCATGGGTAGATTTTTGGTCCAGATAAAATCAGTCAGAGAAGAGTCGATAAAACTTCAACTAAATTGTTTGAGAATCTTTGAGAAATGAGATGTAAAATGTAGATATTCTGATCTTGGATGCATGTAAACCTACTATTGAATGAATTCAAAATTAAAATAGGAACATTTATAATATTGTAATGGGGACACTTTAACATACACTACCACAAACTGCTGGCATATTTCTGATGGTGAGTACTGATGCTTTACTGCTGAAGCACGGATGGTATCTGCGGTTTCCTGAGCTACAGTAACTGCTTATACTTTGTTCTATTTATAGACATTGTCTTGCAATAAGGAATTGGCTCCTGCTGTGTGAAGATGGCACAGATAACAGCAGTGATCAATAAAGTCCTCAGGTCCAGCATGGTAACATTTTATTACTGATAATATCATTGAGATGAAAAATTGCTATAGGACCCTTAGTCACAAGGTTGGTTGGTTGTTTGGTTGGATTTCTAGAAGAAGAAAAAACATCTTTATGTTGTGCTCATTTCTAATTGTTTGATGTTGTTTGGGTTAATTTATGCTTTGTTTTGAACCACGGATATGTCCTTAACCCTCAATGTCAGCCAATAAAAATTTGTAATTGTTATTCAGTTGTCATTGACATGCTGTAATTGATAATTTCATTTGCAAGACCTATGAATACATCAATACATTTAACTTTAATAGCATTGATTACCCCATGGATGGACTTATTAAATCATCTGTAATCTTAATAACATTGGATCTTGTATGTGGGAGCAGTGTAACTATTAACACTGCCATGCAATCTCCCTCTCGCTCTCTTTCTCTTTCGCTCTCTTATCTATATATTTATCTCTAGTCTCCCTTTTATGCTATGTAAAGGTTCATAATTGTATTTTGAAGGTCACCCATAGATTTACATTATTTAAAAAATATAAATATATATATATATTGTAACTTGTGACTGGTCTACGAATTACAGTGTTTGTCAGAAACCAAACGGCAACTGCCGCACTGCATATAAATTTTAGCGCTGGAAGCTTCTTCACACAACAAAAGGTGAATAGTAGTCAGTTTTAACAATACAAAGCACAGAAAGTATCTCAACATGTCAACAGTGCATATCAAGTTCTTCCAGGCTACACATACTGTGTTTGAAGGTCAAATAAGTTGACATTATATGTAAGTATCCACTGAAGACTACTATGCAGTTTTATTAAAACCTCGTATAGTTTTTGCGCACATAAAGGTGGAATCCTTACTTTTCACACGGTTTGGTATACATATCCTCCTCTCATTCATGACATGGCATATTCTAAATTCCAAGCAGGCCCACAAAGAGTTAATGTCTTCAGATGCATGCTGGCATGACATTCTATGGATCAGTGGCTTCACAGCATGAGCTCTTTTTGCTGCTGCTCTGTCTGTATTTCTTATCAAATTTGCCCAGTTAATCAATTCCCACAACAAAAATAGTCCTCAGGCAGGAAATGAGTGATAGCGCAGAACGATCCTTTCGGCATGATGTAACTATGAACCTCTCGGTGCTCCCTTGGGAAGGCAGTGACCTTGAGAGTGCTTCCTACATAAATCAAAGTGCCATGGAGAGTTGGGTGAAGGGAGACAAAAGAGATGGAGGAAGTGAGTGAGACAGGGAGAGTGCACCAGTTACCCACGAGCCATGTGGATGTAAGCCTATTGTTCAGGCATTTGGGCTTAATTAGTGCACTGTTTAAAAAATGAAAATGAGTTGTTTTCACTGCATCAAAAAATGTAGCTATATGAACCTTTTCTATTTTAAATGTGACATCTTTGAAGAACATTTAGCATTATTGTGATGTGATGGATGGATGGATGGATGGATGGATGGATGGATGGATGGATGGAT
>CAIGQQ010031933.1:3493878-3536620 GCA_903798035.1 Danio albolineatus
GATAGATAGATAGATAGATAGATAGATAGATAGATAGATAGATAGATTGATAGATAGATTGATTGATTGATTGATTGATTGATTTTCCTGGGAAGTGATTACATGGTCACAGTGGACATTTGTCTAATGTTTGCTTCTGAAAACACCATTGGTCAGGGGTTCAGTGGTCCCCAACTCCCGGGCTGCGTACCGGTCAGTGGATCAATTGGTACTGGGCAGCACAAGAAATCATTAATTATTTTTGTTTTATTTACTACCTGAATAGAACAATCTTTATTTAAAAAAAATATTTTATTTTGAAAAATGACTGTATTCTCTTGGTTACATCTCAAAATTGAACCCACAAGCTAGCAAAATTAGTAAGAAAGAAGGAGAAAATGCCCAGTAAAGAACCCACAAACTGCCAAGGAATGGATCCGCAACCCATTTGTCAACAATTCAGGTGTATCCAGCATGTCTGTGCAAGGAGATCATCTTCTGAATATTGCAAATGAAAGCAGCCTTAAGGCTGACTAAGGGTTGTTCACATAACATGTCTTTTCTGCAAACACAAGTTTGTTATTTCCAATGGAGGCAGGAAGGGCACGGAAACGGTGCGGCCATAGACACATTCACACCTTCCAAGCAGACCCAGCTAAAAACATCTTCAGAATGCTGCGACAAGTCACATGACAAGAACTGACCGGTCAGCTTCATATTTTGTATGGAATTAACACATTTTGGTCGTCTAATTATTTTAGACAAAAAGTGCAGTGCTTTTTAATTTTCTCCAAAAATAAAATGTGTTTCTGTTTTGCCAGCTTGTCATTCTCTAAGAACTTGGTTGATGGTCTCCTAGCAATCTACGTACACCCACCCCCCGGTCCGGTGTTTACCAGTCCATGGTGATAAAAGGGTTGAGGACCACTGCTCTAAGTGATCTGCATGACAAGCCCGGCCTTCTTTTGAATGTGTACAAGAAGGATGTGTTTTTGAAACTTACAACAAAAACATTTTTCAGATTTGCAAATATTTAGACAGTGCCTTTTAGAAGATTTGTCATCTGAAATTTACCCAGAGCAACATATGTTCGATTATCAAAAATGTAAGCTTAGGCATGCATTTTGAATAAGCCTGAGTTGATTATTCTAGTGTTACAGTACATAAACAGAGAAAGCTAATATTGGCAACTGTCTGCGGCACTGTGTTCTTTTATCAGCCTATATGAAATGACCTCATGTTGTTCCAAATCCCAGAGATCTTTGTTCATCTTTGGAATAAAAATGAAGATGTTTAGATGTGTTGGTGCCAATAGCCTAGTGGTTTAGTGCAAGGACATGTCACACTGAGGTGCTTACAGTGACCTGAGTTTGATTCCCACCTCAAGGTCCTTTGCTGATCTTTCCCCTCTCTCTGCTCCCCAATCATTTCTGTCTCCCTCCTCCACTGTACTATCAAATATAGGTGGAAACCCCTAAAAATGATATTTTAAGTAAAATCTGAGAGCTCCATAGGCCCGACTTGTGGGTTTTGAACATGACAGACTGAGCAACTATGCATATACTCAGTAATGTCATCAGTCATACTGGGCCACCAGTACCAAGGTTTAAGAAGAGAGAAAGTCTGTTGGATGCCTAGTTGTTCAGAGACCAGAAGTAGTTGTCCTAAGTTAGTGGGTATGTAAATCTTTCCTTCTGGACCTCCCAGTGGAGCTGGTTGTTGAAGAGTGGCGTTGCAGATTTCCTCATCATAATTCCACTGGATGGGACTCACGATGATGACTGGAGGGAGAATAGGCTCTGGTTCTGTGTGAGAATCAGAACAGAAGAATCTTGACAGGACATCAGGTTTTTAATGTTGTGGTTACCTGTTTGGTACATGATAGACAAGTGAAACCTTTTGGGTTCCTTTTGGTTCTTGAGGCATCAGTTATGTCCTTCAGAGATCAGACATGTGAAGTTGATTTGTATGGGCTGTGGTACTAAAGCATCAACGGAAGGTGAGGCAGACAACTGAGTGGCTTCACTGAGCTGGCTTGCAGCGGGTCTTTGGAAAATCCTTGTGCCTTCTTTCTTGACCAACAATATCATAATAAAAATTCATAGCTGCTCTGATCTGTGGGTTTAGCCCTTGACGATACATATTGAGCAGGTCTGTGTCATTTTGTCCACAAAAGGCTGCTAAGGTTTAAAACTGTAAGTAGGGCTTTTAATGCCTTTACTACAGTAATTGTCCGAGTATATATTTATTTGTTAGATTCAAGGTTAATCCAGATAAAGCCACAGATATAATAATATCTAATTTCTAATATGAGGAGCATGAAAGATAGAGCAACCATCTGGTGAGTAACATTGACAGTGCTTTTGACTGAGCTGGCTGGGGTAAATGCCTGACCCATATGATCACAGAAGCAGCATTGAAGTCAGAGTTTTGCGTTTACTGCAGCCATCACTGTCACGGTGGTCAAAGTAAACACTTTACTTTGCTCAGCACAAAATAAACCCAGAATTGTGAAGCATCAAGATCTATTGATCATGACAGCTATTGATCATAACAATGTAATCATTGTTGGAGCAACGTTCTGTGGAACACTGTGCTCACACAGAATAAATATTTCTTACTTCTGCTCTGATTCCTTTTTCTTATCAAACAAAAATATAGACCCGGGCAGGAATGAAGTGATAGTGTGGAATGATGTAACTGTGAAGCGGTGTTTCCCTGGAGCAGTGCTGACCTTGAGAGTCCTCTCGTTCTCTTCATCCATCCTTGTGCCAAAGCCAGAAGGAGAGGGAATCACAGACACAAGAAGACAGAGAGAAAAACAGACGTGAAGTGCTTGCAGTGCAGTGTGGAGTGCCTGTTCTTCAACATTTAGGCAGATTTCAGATGTAGTGAAAATTGAGATTTAACAATGTAGCATTGTTATTTTTATTATGGTTTTAGCATTATGTTTTTGTTCCTGTCATTTTTCTGATGATTGCTACAATAATCTACGGTGCAACGAGGGATAAGGGCGACACAGAGGTGCAGTGAGTAGCACAATCGCCTCACACCAAGAAGGTAGCTGGTTTGAGCCTCGGCTGGGGCGGTTGGCTATTCTGTGGGGAGTTTGCATGTTCTCCCCGTGTTCCTGTGGGTTTCCTCCGATTGCTCCGGTTTCCCCCACAAGTCCAAAGACATGTGGTATAGGGGAATTGGGTAAGCTAAATTGTCCGTAGTGTATGAGTGTGAATGAGATTCCCAGTGATGGGTTGTAGCTCAAACGGCATCCGCTGCATAAAAAAAACATATACCGGATAAGTTGGCGGTTTCATTAAGAAAGGGACTAAGCCGAAAAGAAAATAAATGAATGAACAGGATATTCGCCAGCTGTTTATTATTAAAGGAAGGATCAACAAAGTCTAGTAATGTATGAGACTTTGTCAGTAACTGTTACAGTTGTTGAAACCAGTTTCTTCTTCCTCCAGATCCTGTAAGTGTTCTCCTTCCTACATAAGCTGTAAGTGTGATTAAAATGTTTGCCTCATTTTGTGTAATGTTAGTTTGCAAAATGTGTATTTAATTGTGTGTTGCAACTTGTAATCGCTCCGCACGGCTTGTAATCACTTATCTATTATACATCAGTGCTTGTACTGTATCTCTCAGGTTAAATATTTATGGGCCTAAATGCATTTGTGAGTTTGTGAACTATTTCTGCCTGTGACAAATGCCATTGGTCATGACCACCATCAGCTGCTCATACACATGCGTGGTGTGGTCAATTTTCAAAGTAGTTCAACTTCTGCCACTGTGTGGATTAACACTGAATGTGTGTTGTTGTTGTTACTACTTAGGGTTATGGTTAAGAAAAGAGTATGTGCTGGCATTGCTTTAATGCAGTCCTGCATTGGGCTCACACATATACTCTGGCTAATTCATATCAAAGTGGGTGTTTTTCTCTGTCTCACACTGAACCCAGTCGACCAATCACAACAGACTTGGTCATCAGACCAATCAGCCCAGCATCATGCAAGGGAGGGGTTTGGGAACAAATCAATCACTAAAAATCATTTGGGAGTCATTGAGATAGTTAAGTAAAAATAAATATATAATAATTATAAGACAATGAAAGTGACCTTGCATGCATTGGCAAAATATGACCTATTATAATGCAAAATATTGGCTCTGTAAAGTTCAGGATGTTATTTTCACCTTAAATTATATTAGAAAAAAAAATTTGTGCAAATTTGTAAAGTTCGTAAAACCCAAATGCTGCTGTATTTACTACGAAGAAGAGACAAAGTCATTACTGACATTTGCAAATTCATATTTCACACTCGTCAGACTAAAATTATTACAGTATTTGATATGAACAATAAATTAGAAGAATGCTTTCAGTAGTTGACTCCATTTTGTAACCGGTTGTTTATATTTTAGGAGAGCAAACTTGAAATCTAATCAGAAAACTACAGATCTGATTTTTCAATAATGTATTGCAGTGGTGCTTGTTATGTTTTTATGCATTTTTTTAATCTCTTCATTAGTGGTTTCAGAATTTTAGGCAGGCCAAACAGAAATAAGAAGAGTTGCAACTCCAAATACACAGTGCGAAATGTGGGCATGCATTTATTATTTATACAACAGTTAGTTCCAGTCAACTAATTTAATCGGTCAAACAGCTTCCCAAGAGTACAGATATTTAGCTGAACAGGACTGTAGAATTTCACAGTTGTCTCACTTCAGTTGAGCTTTATTGCTGGGTGTCTGTTTTCAATCATGCTGTATTGTAGAGTATTACCAAATATTAGTTATTTCTCTAGAGATTGATCTTCTGTGGGACAGCTGTGTTTGTATAAAAAAACAAACAAACAAAACCAACATAGGCTCGTTCTGAAAATGAGTCCTATAAACATTTCTAGAGACAGCAAATTATGTACCCAGAGGTACGTATGGCTGCATTTCATTTTTTAAATGAACGATACGGGACGGTATGATGTCTTTCCTTTTCGCGCTTACCGGCTGACCGCTTACCTCTGTGTGGATGACTTTCTCGCTGTAATTAGTTTGTCCTGTTAGCTAGCTATGTTCGTTGGCGCGCTTGGGACACAGAGGGGTTGACCATGATGACGGGGTTTGAGTCCAGTGAAGAGCAGTTCCAGAGAGAAAATAAAATAAAACAGTAAATGACAGGGTGTGAATGTGGTAAAATGTGGTAAAAATGAGACGAGGGCTTTTCTTTTTTTTTTCTGGATTGCTTTTGAAAATTATTGGGTGGTTTTAGGGGAGTGTGTGGGTGGGTGGGTGGGTCAATCGATAAAATTGGTTGGGTTTAGGAAAGGAGAAGGGTGGGTCAGTCAGTTGGTCAGTCAAACAGTCAGTCAACAGCGGCTTCTGGTCGTTTTATGCGAGAACAGCAGGTGCGAATCAGAATCAGAAAGAGCTTTATTGCCAGGTATGTTCACACATACGAGGAATTTGTTTTCGTGGCAGAGCTTCTACAGTGCAACAGAATTACAGAGACAGGACAAAAAACAGATAATAAATATATTAAAAAAATAGAAGTAAGTGTTAAATGCAATTATACAAAATTGACAAGTGTATGTACAGGTATATTACTATATACAACATTATATGTGCAGCTGTTATGTGCAAATTGGCATGTAAAGTTTGTTGTTAAATAAGTGTATGTGTGTGTAAAAAGTGTATTGCAAGTAGTGATGTCGGTTCCAGGATTATGATCATCAAGTGTTCATGAGATGGATTGCCTGAGGGAAGAAACTGTTTCTGTGTCGGGCTGTTCTGGTGCGCAGTGCTCTGTAGCGTCGACCAGAAGGTAAAAGTTCAAAGAGGCAGTGTGCTGGGTGTGAGGGGTCCAGAGTGATTTTAGCAGCCCTTCTGCTCGCTCTGGATAAGTACAGTTCTTAGGCCCCGTTTACACTAGTGCGTTTTCGTTTTAAAACGCATAAGTTTTGCTACGGTTACGCCATCCGTCCACACTACGCCGGAGTTTTCGAGGTGCGAAAACGGAGCGTTTTGAAAACGCTGGAGACAGCGTTTCCATTCTAAAACGCTGCTGTTGCGTTTCAGTGTGGATGGAGGGAGACGGATATCTTCGAAAACAGAGGCGTGGCTGCTGAGATCCGCTACGTGATTGGGGCGTTGGGTCATTGCATAACCTTCCCTTATTCGTCAAGCGCACATGGCTATGACGTCACCGGCAGACGGCAGACCAGTCTTCACTGTAAACACGGCATTTTCGATAGCCATGGATGTTTTATATTCATTTGTTACTTTAAGTAACAACTCGACCTCGTCTTCTGTCCTCAAAAAGACCTCTCTTGCTTTCTTTGCCATCGCGTTCATCGTTCAACCAGCGTTTGTTGACAAACAATAACCAAACGCCGAGCGAGACACGTGCTTCCTGTTTATACTTAACCGCGCATGCTCAGAGTGCGCGAATGGTGCGCGAATGGTCACGTGATATACGTTTCTGGTGGAGGGAGATCTTTTGAGAGACGCTAGTGTGGACGCAGATCGTTTTCATGCTAAAACGCCGTTTTTAAACTAAAACGCATTAGTGTAAACGGGGCCTTAGAGAGTAGAGGGTTGTACCAATGATTCGCTCAGCAGTCCGAATTATTCGACGTAGTCTTCGAAGGTCAGATTTGGTAGCTGAGCTAAACCAGACAGTTATTAAAGTGCATATGACTGATTCAACGATGGAGGTGTAGAACTGTTTCAGTAGCTCCTTTGGAAGGTTGAACTTCCTCAGCTGACGAAGAAAGTACAGCCTTTGTTAAGCTTTTTTGACGTCAATGTGAGAGTGAATGGCACTCGCGAGAGAAATTTGAGATCTCAAAAAGCGTACACAGCGGCCTCTCGTGGATTCGCAAAAACAAAAACTGCAAAAATACCTACCTCCCGAGACGTATTTTGCATCCTCCAAAAACGTGTATAGAGATAAGTTTTCAGAATGAGCCTGGATTGAACAAAACAAAACAAATTGTCCTTTATTTCCTTGCTGTGCAGTAGATATTGCCCAATCCAATATATCATTATGAGGTTATGTTAACTGAATATTTTCAATGACTGGTTCACTTTTTGTGACAATGTCATTTTGACAGATTACTCTGAGGCTAGGCTATTATTACTAGTTATTTACACAGTAGACCTATTTATTTTATTTATTTTATTAAAATACGTTCATTGTTCTCATTGTGGCTCAGTAGTTAGCACTGTCACCTCACAGCAAGAAGGCTACTGGCTACTACTCCATACGTGTAATTGTTAGGGTTCTGCCACTCCTGTCTTGTTAATTCTTGTTTTGGTGGCAGGGTCCTCACACTAGCTCTGTCTAGTCCTGTGGTTTGTCATTGTGTCTCTGTATGAGTGCCAATTGTGCGCGCGCTTGGACCTTGAGCGCTCCAGCTTGATACGGGCGCGTGGGGTCCGGGCGTGTTCGCGATTGCGCGCTCTCGTCCTCGTTATCGTTTGTCTGCGGTGTGCTGTTTCATTCCCAGCGGCTTAAGTCTAGTTGGTTTCGGGTGGCGCTGGGATGAGGCATGCACGCTGCGTGTGTGAGCGCACGGTAAGATGTTTTCATTTTATCGTGTGCTTGTGTCTTGCATTCAGTCCTCTGTTGTTGTGTTTTAGCACGTGGTGTATGTTTACATACGCCACGTGCTTATGTCGTCATGTGAGCACACAGTACTTGAGTTCTCTCATTGGCTGCGTGTTCTAGTCTTTATGTGAGCACATGGCTTGTGTTGTTGTGTGCTCTCCCATCTATTGTCTAGCCCCACCCTCCTTGTTAACCCATTATTAGTCTATCATGTTCACCTGTTTGTTTGTTAATTTATTTCTGCTTATATTCTCCTCATGTCTGCTGTCCTGTGCAAGTTCGTCGTCGATTATCCTCCTGTCTTTTCGTGTCCAGCCCTGCTTTTTACCTGCCAACCCAGTCAAGTTTGTTTTTGATTGTTTATTTGTTTTGTTAATGTTTTCCCCTTCGGGGTAGTATTTTTTATTATAAATAAATTCCCATTTCATTGCATTTGAGTTCTCGCTCCTTTCCCTACCACAACCGTGACAGAAATGAGATGTTTTTCCATTAACGAGCCCCTATTAGGGGTTTTTGAAAATGGCCTTCCATGCAGTGTGTAACACAGCTCTAAGTGAATGAGAATATCCAGCTGAGGTTTAAATGTAAAAGTGCACCGTGTTTAGAATTATTGTTTAAAGGAAAGAGTCAACTCAGAGTCAAATGAATGACTTGTTTCCTCCAGGTGCTCCGGTTTCTCCCGCAGTCCAAAGATATGCGGTATAGGTGAATTGGGCGTAAAAAATTGGACGTAGCGTGTGAATGCGAGGGTGTATGGGTGTTTCCCAGTATTGGCTTGTGGCTGGAAGAGCATCCGCTGCATAAAACATATGCTGAATAATTGGCAGTTCATTCCGCTGTGGCGACACCTAATAAATAAGGGACTAAGGTGAAGGATAATGAATGAATGCATGAATGTTTTCACTCAGTGCAGGAAATGATGAATTTATAGACTGTTATTTGCACATGTAAAAATGAACCTGCTAGAAACATGCCATTTGTGTCATCTCTTGTCCACTGCGCAACTTCCTTAATATTTTATGTAACATTATATTTTTGTTGGTTAATGTTCGATAGTGAGTAAATGATTGGTATATATCTTATGACTTTAAATACACTCTCAGAAATAAAGGTACGAAAGCTGTCACCGGGGCAGTAACTTTTCAAAAGGTACACATTTGTACATAAAGATTACATATTAGTTCTTAGGATTTCCAAAACTACTCTTGTGTGTAGCTTTAAGTTACCAATATGTGCCCTTTAGGTATAAACTTGTATCTTTTAAAAAGGTACCACCCAAGGGGCAGCTCTTGCACTTTTATTTCCAAGAGTGTATATGTTAAAAAACAATAAATAATGGAGAAAGTCACATGAGTGATCTTTCACTTGTGTTTGCTCTTTTCAAGCGAATCAATGTATGTAGCCCTTCTGGTGCTTTGAGCTTTTTTCACCTTACAGACACCAATTAATGGCGTGTTTGCTGTGGTCTTAAGGTCCGGGGGACGTGTAAAATAGGGGAGGAGTTCAGACAGGAAATAGACATGCATGTCTTATGGTGCTGTTTACACTGGAGAGCTCTGAGTCAAGCATTTAAATACACAACCATGCGCTCTTTTCTCCAAGTGTACACATCCAACGAGTCTGAGCGCCAAGTGCTTTTCTTGCAATCGCTCTGTAATCCTGCTTTTGGTGAATTTCAGTCCGAGAGGAGAAACTGAGGAAGTTAAGCACAGCTCAGACATCTTAATGTCTAAGACAACCCAAGCTCTCTATCTCTCTTTTCCTGTCTGCTTTTTTTCGTTGTTTGTTTCTCTCTCTGGCTTACTGTCTCTTTCTTCTTCACGTTCTTTGTGGTCACGTATTACAGAAATACATTTCTACTTCTGACATTACACCTCCATGGTAACAGAAACTGTCTTTTTATTTTTATCTTTTTATGTCTATTTAATTCGCCGTGTTGAACTTGCTGCAGGCAGAGTCATTGTAGCACGTTAAATATAATCTCAGTGCTGTACAGATGCCACCTCATATCAAGAAATGATCTGCCTTTCCCTACATCATTCTGCCTGTAGGATCTTTCCCGATAAGAGTCATTTTTCCCTCTAGAGAGGCATCTTTGGATGAACAACAGTGCCTGTCCTCACAAACAACGAATACACTTTCACACAACAGTGACCTCATGTTTTCACTGCCCTAGCTTTCACCAGTGTACTTCCCATCTAGTTCGCAGTGAATGCAAAATTGATTCCAAAGGGGGAAAGGGTTTGACAATTATCTGTGAAGTTACAATTACTCAAATCAGCTCTATTTTAAGAGCTTTCTTATCAGAGAAACTCTAGCTATTCTCTTCTAGCCTGCAAAATCTCACTTATATAGAAATTGCCTTTGTTTCCATGGTAACAAGGGTTCTCTGATAGGTGGATGTCACATCAGGCTTATGGGTAGTGTAGTACCTTATTGGAAATTTGATAATTAACTTGAGGCTTATTTTATGTATAAGAGTTATAACAAAAGGGCTGCCACGGTGGCGTAGTGGGTACCACATTCACCTCACAGCAAGAAGGTTGCTGGTTCGAGCCCCGGCTGGGTCAGTTGGCATTTCTGTGTGGAGTTTGCATGTTCTCCCCGAGGTTGCGTGGGTTTCCTCCACAAGCCCAAAGACATGTGG
The DNA here is from genome assembly GCA_903798035.1 of Danio albolineatus. Lineage (NCBI taxonomy): Eukaryota > Metazoa > Chordata > Actinopteri > Cypriniformes > Danionidae > Danio > Danio albolineatus. The sequence goes on from CAIGQQ010031933.1 coordinate 3,504,105, forward strand.
TATAGGTGAATTGGGTAGGCTAAATTGTTCATAGTGTATGAGTGTGAATGCATGTGTATAGATGTTTCCCAGGGATGGGTTGCAGCTGGAATCTGCTGGGATTAATCCGACAAGAAAATGAATGAATGAAGGAGTTATAACAAAGCTCAAATTTCTGTCACGATCACCAGCGATTTCCACAGCCAGTGATTGGCACACACACTTCCGTGAACTACAGATTTGTTAAAGCACTACAACTCCAGTCATGCAGCGCACACACACACTCTTGCTCCATATCACAACTGATTGCATACACACCACCGGAGGACTGTCAAAGACTGATTACACACACTACATAAGCAGCACATACACACTCTGTCTTCGCTGAGTATTGTTATCTGTATAGTGACTCTACAGCGCGTCTCCTTTGTTCCTGTTTATCCGTGTTTCGACCCTTGCCTTGCTTTCTGTTTATCCTTGCCTGCTACTAGCCTTATTGACCATATGCCTACTCTTCAACTACGATTTTTGATTTTGCCCCATTGATCACTGCTATACTGTTTTACTTATATTAAATCTGCACTTGGATAATCAACACCGTTGTTTGTGTCACCCATCCAGTTACAGTTTCACTATGAAAATGATTGTCATGTGTGGTGGCCAGAAGATGACTGCAATGAAGCAGAGTGGAGGATAACAGGCAAGAGGCTCAACACAATGACGAGACAAGACAGAGACACCTAAATGGAGGTGTACTGCAAATCCGCATAAACATAGGGAAGCACAGCAATAACAAAAGGCATACACAGAAAAGCTAAACTGTATCAAAAGACACGACTGAAGAACATCACATTGATCTGTGATGTTAATTACAGCCCCTCCTGGTAGTTGCCTCCTGGAGTTATGAACACAAACAATATTGTGATGGAGAATCAGAATGAGAAAATGCTTTATTGCTAAGTTTGCCAGCACACCCTAGGAATTTGTTTTGGTGATAGAAGCTTCCAGTACAGAGAGTACAAAAATGCAAACTTGTCCAGACATAAATTAAAAATATAAGAACACTATAGCAGTAGTATTAAAAAAGTAAAGAAAGAAAAATAAACTTTCACATTGACAGAGTGCAATGTGCACATGTGTTATTTAAATGTTGCTGAGGTGGGAAATGTCCTGGGGCGCAAACTGTTGTTGTGTCTGGCTGTATTGGTGCGCAGTGCTCTGTCGTGCTGGCTAGAGGTACACAGTTCAATGAGAGAGTGGGATGAGTATGAGGGGTCCAGAGTGATTTATATATAAATCTTGGAGATATAAAGGTCTTGGAGGTTGGGAAGGGGGCACCAATGATCTTTTCTGCAGTCCTGACTGTCTACTGATATCTAGTTTGGTGGCTGAACCAAACCAAGCAGTTATAGATGAACAAAGGATAAACTCAATGATGGCCATGTACAGTAATTTCCTTTGCATTTTTAAAAGTATTTTCAAACTACATGTGACAATATAAAAAAAATGACCAACAGTTTAATATATTCCAGATAATATATAATGTATTCCCGACCAGTATTTGGCACCGTCACCATGTAAGTAAACAGTACCTTTTGGGAAGTGATGACCTGCTGTCGGCAGCTTGGTGCTTATGTCTATGTAGAAAGTAAATCTACACTTGAAACACTTGAGCAACCATAGGAAACACTTGAGCAACAACGCTACCACACACTCTGCCTTTGTTTGTGCTCGCCTTTAATCTACACACTCCTAAACATCTACTTGGCATGAGTGTGACATTTTCATTCTTAAAGACATTTGGTTTCAGACGTTTACATGGACAAAACAATGGCAGCGTATTTTTAAACCTCCACTTGAAAACTTGCTTTCAAATTTAGGCATTTTCAATCTCAGAAACAACATTGTTAGCGAAGATGCAAAACATTCATTCATTCATTCATTTTCTTTTCGGCTTAGTCCCTTTATTAATCCGGAGTCGTCACAGCAGAATGAACCGCCAACTTATCCAGCATATTTTTACGCAGCGGATGCCCTTCCAGCCGCAACCCATCTCTGTGAAACATCCATACACACACATTCACACTCATACACTACGGACAATTTAGCCTATCCAATTCACCTATACCACATGTCTTTGGACTTGTGGGAGAAACCAGAGCAACCGGAGGAAACCCATGCAACCACGGGGAGAACATGCAAACTCCACAAAGAAATGCCAACTGACCCAGCCGGGGCTCGAACCAGCGACCTTCTTGCTGTGAGGCGAACGTGCTACTCACTACGCCACCGTTGCGCCCAGATGCAAAACATATAAAAGTTTTTTTTTTTTTTTGGTGCGTAAATGGGCCTTTAAACTGCTTCAGCAGCTCCTGTGGCAGGTTAAACTTCCTTATCTGGAGACGGAAATTAAGCCGCTGTTGTGCCTTTTTGACAATAGTCTCAATGTGATTGTCCTACTCCAGGTCCTGAGACATAGTATTGCCAGGGAATCAGATTGACACTACTGCAGCCACAGTTCTGTCCTTGCTGGAGAGTGGGGGAATGCTGCACATCTACTGTCTGCAAGCAGACTCGTTTCCATCCTTGATGATGCCGATATTAATGTTGTGTCATCTGTGAACTTGACAGAGGAGTCTGTAGAGAAGCAACTGTGTATTTACAGGGAGAAGAACAGTAAGGGAGAGAACAAAAAACTGAGGGGTACCGGTGCTAATAGTGATGTGAGTTTACTGTCTGTTTGGAAGCTGGTGATCCACTGACAGGTGGGCACAGAGAGCTGAGTCAGTGTGTCAGATGCATGGTCAGGCATGATGATATTAAAGGCCACAAACAAGAACTTTACATCATTTATAGTTCTATCAAAATGTTGCGCAATTCAATGTAGTCCCATGTTGACTACATCATCCACAGAAGTGTTTGAATGATGTAAGTATTCAGCAAAGTTCATTCAGGTAAGCTATGAACAGTCTCTCAGGTGACTTCATGACAACAGACATGAGAGGAGCAGATCTGTTAAGCCCAGTAATCTTGGGCTTTTTGAGGACCAGAATCATAGTAGAACTTTTCAAACAGCAAGCTACTTTGCACATCTCCAGTGATCTATTAAAGATCTGTGTGAAGACGGGTACTTGAAGACACTGTTAAGTGCAGGATAAGTAGTGAGAGAGGGAGAAAGGGGGCTGCAGGGGTGGAAGTTCAATGTGTGAAGGGATTACCACAATTACCACATATACCTAAAAAATGTTGCTATGGCAATATATTTATTTTAGGACCTTTGCAATCGTCAGGCTTTTCATATTCCATTTAATTTATCTGCAAATAATTGTGACAGTAATAGTGAACAACTGACTAATTTATTGGCATCTGTACAGGCAATGTATGCTTGTCTGCCATAGTATATTGCTGTAGTGCTTGTTCACAGGAGCCAACAGATTTTTCCACTTTTCAGCACGTGTTAACACCCGCGCCTCTTGTGTTTATTTTCAGCCGTGTCATTTTTCACAGGTCGCTCCTTGACAACCGTTTTTTTTTTTTTTACCCAACACTTCCTAAGACATATATTGTGCTGGGAAGTAAGAGCAACGGAGGAGGAGTTCTGTAGACCTTAATTTAGTTGCCAGGTAATATTTACAGAACACGTCTTACAGAGTTGCTATTTTGATCCAACAATCAGAACACAAAGCAGTTGGAACGTGTTTTCTCCTGAGTACTGGATGCAATCAAATGCGATCTAAAAATGGTATTAAGTGTGACCAACAAAGAGGCCAATTTACAATGTCACAATAACCCTCAAGCTGAAGTTTGTCATTTCTGCTCCACTATCTCCAAACAGAATTAGCAAAAAAACAAAAACAAAAAAAAGCAATAGTATCAACTTCTGTTAAGGCTCGGTGTGTAGGGTGTAGGAAAAAAAAACAAAGTGTGAGTCCAAATGCAGCATATAACAGAGGTTTAATGAAGTAAAGATTAACAAATACAAAACGATAACAAATCAAGGCAAAACAAGATCATGAAACACACCAACATCATAGAAGCAACAAATTAACAATCCACGACCAGAGTGAAACACAAACTAGAATATTTAGGGTGCTTTCACATCTGTGGTACGGTTCATCTGGTCCGGACCAAGAGCAACAAATGAAACGTAGCACATTTCTGCTCTTTTGGGTTGTTTTCACACCACGCTGATTGCTTTGGTCCGAACCAGTTGTAAAGAACCCAAAATGCAGTCATGTACGGTGGCCGGAAAGTGCACAACAACATTACAAAGTTTAAAACACTTTTACAAAGCTCGAGATAAGTTTACATTTTGGAAAACATTTTTACCCATTATAAGACACAATTACAGAGGAAAAACGGTTTTACCAAGTACAAAACAAGTTTACATTTTATAAAACAAATTAACAAGACGCAATACACTTTTACAAGTCCCGAAACACATTTACAAAGACAGAAAAATATTTATAATTTACATGATTAAAACAGACCCTTTCATCTGAAATCATGAATAGCTCAGTTAGATAGGTTGATTGATATGTGTTCTGAACCTTTTGACTACACGAATTCGAATCCCGTTGATGACATGTAAATTATAAATATTTTTAGGTTAATTTTGGTTATAAACTGTTCTGCTACACAAATGTTAAAATCAACAGTGACATTGACACCAAGAAATAAGTATCTTTATTTGTTATGGGCATGTTTTGTTGCTGTGAAAAATTGACGAATCTGCCAATCTCTGTGAATAGCTTTCATCTGGAAAGGGACACCTGTTAAGATGGTCACCAGTTAAACACCGGCTTCATTCAGTTTACTTTTAAGAGTCCTCAAGCAGATGTTTACACCGTGTAGACTTGACATCATGTCCATGATTACAGCGTACGAGTTGCCCTTGTTAAAATATTGAACACATTGATGCAGTACATTTGGTGTTTACGTCTGGTCCGCGTCTTTTAGAAACTCCAAACACCCACCACACGTAAAGCAAAACCGCGTCAAGCTGCTCATGTGTTTGCTACAAAACATCCATGCTGCTAGTCCATGTTCGGTCACCATAAACTTTATTTACACCATTTACTCCACAACACAAATTTACCGCGCTCACCACCAACAACAACACCCCTTTCGTCGCGTCACTTCCGGTGTTTGGTACAGTACATTCCCTTTCTGTAAAGAATCTGTCATTGTAAATGTGTTTCGGGACTTGTAAAAGTGTTTTGCGTCTTGTTAATTTGTTTTCTAAAATGTAAACTTGTTTTGTACTTGGTAAAACTGTTTTTCCTCTGTAATTGTGTCTTATAATAGGTAAAAATGTTTTCCAAAATGTAAATTAGTCTCGAGCTTCGTAAAAGTGTTTTACACTTTGTCTTGTTGTTTTGCACTTCCCGGCCACCGTAGTCATGTGACAAAATCCACATCACTCATTGGCCAGATGTCATTGAACATATTTCCTAAACTGCTTTTCAATTGGTCAGAAATAACATGCGGGAAAATGCCAATGGAACTCCTGCAAGGAAACAAACCAGCAGACACAAAATGTCGCTGCACTGGCTGATTGTATCCCTGGTCATAGTACACTATAGTACACTTAGTACACTTGTATACATCACATTAGACAAACTATAGATTTCGAGAATGAAGCGCAGCTGCAGTTGGAAAACAATGTTTTAATGCATTGCAATCAGCGAAGGCATCAGGAGGAGGTGTGAATCAATTTTGTTAAACTGCGACATGGTCATCATCTGGAAAATATTACCAACGATCCATCAGGTAATGTTTTTCCCTCTCCCTCTCTGTTTAAAACTGTTGGTAAATCCCTGTCAACAAATATTTTCCTCCAAACCCTATAAGATGGAACAGCACATCGGACTATGGCAGCTGGATTAGTCCAAAAAGGTGCAGTACTTTTTACGGTTGGGTCAGTTTTAGTTCAGATCATGTTCTCATCACTCCAGGGTTCGTTTGAAAGTGAACAGAGACCACCTCTTCAAGTAGGTCTTGGTACGCTTTTTTGGTTCGTTTTTGGTGCACACTCGAGTGCGATTGCCACATTCACACCTGCCCAAACGAACTGCACCAAGAGGAAAAACGAACTCTAGTGTGATTCAACTGAACGAAATAAGGCAGGTATGAAAACACCCATAGTCCTCCTAATGATTAGAACATTTACCAGAGCTGTGTATGTGTGTGTCCTCATGTGCTTTAGCTGGGACCGGGGAGATTAACGCAAGGCTTTTTGGAAGTTGTAGTGCGTGATGTGACATGCATGTAGTTCTCCAGCGATCGGCAGTCGCTGGATCACTGGTGCTTGTTACACCTTTAGTAGCATTGAATGAATAAATGAATGAATGAATGAATGACAACTTAAAAAGAAAAGTTATGTAAAGATATAAAACTTTACTATATATATAATTTTATATTATTTTTTTATTTTGAGTCCATAGGTAGACCTGTTACTTTATTAGCAGGATTGCAAGGGAGTAGGTGTATGCCAAATATTCACTGATGTTTTTTTTCTTTTCTTTTTTTTCAGAGAAATAGTTTCTCACCAAGACTCCCACTTTTCACCAAGTTAATATAAAAATAAATAAATAAAAATTACACAAATAAATAATGTGGGCTGTTGGTTTTAAAATAGCATACACTATTGATTAACAACCTTGAAACTCACAATAGGTCTTTCTTAAATGGTTTCTAAGTTATTGTTGTGAATCAATTTTCATATTGGAAAAAAATGAATGGCTCTTAGGGAACCCAGCAGCTGCACTCTATTGGTTAAGCCAATGTTATTGTCCACATAAAATATATTAATAATAAACTAAGTATGGTTTCATAATGCCAGAGTCACAGTGTTTGCTCATGGGGAAAAAAAACTAACTTACAAATTGCTTACTTATAGTCGTCTCTACATATTAAGCTGGGAAAGAGAATATTTTAACACCTGCTAAGAGTTGGTGTCAGCAATGTTTAAATCACTTTAGTCTTCAGTTTTAACAGTAAGAGGAGCAGTGAAAAGAGAAAACTTAAGATGTATACTCATTCAAAAATGTGTAATATAAAACAACCAACATAGACTCATTCTGAAAACGTAGCCCTATATACAAGTCTGGAGATCGGGAATTATGTAGACAGAAGTACGTATGAATGCAATGGGGTGTTATGTCGCCGGTCCTTTTTGCACTAGCAGCTGACCGCTTACCTTCATATGAACAGCTTTGCCGCTGTTCATTCTGACCAGTTTGTCCAGTGGCTTGCTGAGTATGTCGGCAGACTTGAGATGCAGAAAGGAGATGACCACGATGACTCTGGTGAAGAACGTTTTCAGAAAGTAGGTAAGACAAAAACAAAAGCCAAAAAACAAATAAAGTAATGGGTGAGAATGTGTTAAAATCTGAAAACGTGTTAAAAATTAAGGGGCTTTTCTTTTTCTGGATTGCTTTGTCTGTTTTAGGGAAGTTTAGGTTTAGGGAAGTGGCTGGGCGCTAATTAATCTAGGCTTTTTAAAACACTATCGGTTGGGTTTAGGGAAGGGGGTATGGGGGGGGTCATCGGTCGGTCGGTTGGTCAGTCAGTCATTCAACAGTGGCCTCGGCTGGATTTATGCGAGAAGAGCAGGTGTGAATGGCACTCGCAATAGAAATTTTATATCTCAAAAAGCATACACAGTGGCCTCTGGTGGATTCCCGAGAACAAAAACTGCAAAAATAAAATAAAAAAATGTACCTCCTGGGACGTATTTGGTGCTTTGGTGCTAAAAGAAAATTTTTAAAAATCTACATGCAGTCTGTGTATGAAAGTTATGATCATCTTGTGAAAGATTATGTGTTTCTGTCATGCTGGCTAGGTTGATTACTACTGTTTCTATGTCAATATATGCACAAAGTTAAAGCGAAAATGTATCTACTGTTTTTCAGCAGACCTTTGATTGGACTGCGTTTGTGAAAGCATGCAGGAAAAGCTTGTTTAAACCCAATATGCAAGATTTTTTTTCTTTTTCTACCAGCTCTGTGTTTAGTCATCAAACTGTAATGTTGTGGAAATCAAAGCAGGAGGCGAGTCAAAAGAAGGAGGAAATGCAATAAATCATAGACATCTTAGAGATTGTTCACACAGGAAGAGGCAGGCATATGGGTATACTGGCAGATGCCTATAACCGTGTTTGTAAATAAATTGAATTTAGGGTACCTGGACACTTCCATTAGGATCGCCACATTTCTGTTTGTTAGCCATAAAAGAAACAAAACATGGCAGATGAATGTATTCTAAATAAAATTTACAACATATTTTATGTGGCTGGAGAGTCCAAATCTTGTTTTCAAGCTCACCAAGGGTACAAGAGAGTTTTCATGAAGGATGCACTATAGCTCCTAGAGTCATGTTTGTTGTGTTTTCTTTATTTATTTATTCTTTCAGTCTTTTTTTTTTTTTTGTATATTTTGTTTTATAGTGCTTTCTGATCTCATTCTTAGCTGGCTTTTATTTTGATGTCTTTAGATTCGTGCTTTTCTTTGCATTCTTGATCCTTTCCTGATTGTATTTAAGTGTTTCATGTGTTAATTAGTTCTATGACCCTCCTGTTTTTTCTGTTTTTCTCTTGCATTGTTTGATTTAACCAGGGTTTAACTCTCATTTCTATGTGTTTGATGAGTCTTTTTGTTGTTGTTGTTTTTTACCTCTTGCCTAGAGATGCGTGATATATGAATTCCACATATGTTACTTTCTACATTTCCAAGCAGTTTTCTTTTTTTTTTATTCTTGCATTCATTTACCAGACACTTTTATCCAAAGAGACTTGCAAATTAGCAATGTAAGCAGTGTAAACAACTAAAACAATGAAAATTAAGAAAACTTGCTAGTAAATAACAGGGAACTGTTGTTATAATAATAATTATGATTATAATTTGCATGTTATTATTATTATTATTATTATTATTAATATTGATATTAATATTAATATTAGTATTATTAAAAGTACAGTTAAGTGTAGGAAAAGTATTCCACCTGCCAGGAACAGTGAATGAGAAGGTGCTGGAGAATGAATTTGTGTGTCTTTGTGGTGGTACTGTACTAGAAGGCACTGCTCACTCACTGACGGGGGTAACAAACTCACGGGGTAACAAACCAGTAAAATGAATGCACAGAGATCTTGATAGGTGATTTATATTTACTATTTTAAATATGTTGCTTGATTTAATACAGAAAAGTTGCTGTGTAACATTTTCCACCACTGATATGTTTCAAAATCCTGATTTTAAGTTTTATATCTACCTAAATATACATACGGTACAGAAGCTGGTAGGCACAGCATTTTGTCCTGCATGTCACACATTGTAAAAATATCCCATATTTTGTATTGTGGTTTATTTGTTATGTAACAGTAAAAAAAATATATATATATATTATTTTCTGATTTATATATTAATTCATTTGCATTGTGTATTGTTTATATGTTGAGATGTTGTAATATTGCTTCCGACCTCCGGTACTGCATTTGAATTTAAACGTACTGCTTGGCAGTTAGAAAAGTACGTTCTATACAGTATGAATGTGAGAAGTATGAATGGAACTCGGACGTACTACATCCGCCATTTTGTCATGGTCACGTGACCTACCTGCGTCAGTTCCGTCGCTTCACTCCCATTCATGAATTCTCTTGCGGGGCATCATGGGATAGCGCAGCGTGCATGGGATGCGCACTTCAGAATCTCACCGGATGTTATAAGTCATCCGGGTACTTCTCGCATACTGATTTTCGAGTTCTATGAATTCGGACATACTACTCGGCTCGCATACTGATTTTAGTGTACTGTATAGTATGGAACTATGCGGTTTCGGACGCAGCCTAATACCTTTTTCACTAAGCGAAAGTTCAAGCAGTTTCCCTGATGACGTTTGATGGTTGCCAAATTAGTTAAATAAATGACCAAAATTCCAAATAACACCTGGCATGAGTATAACCGCATTCACCATCGGGAGGGGCTATAATCACTCTGGTAGGAGAAATTTGCTTTCACAGTCCAAAATAAATAAAGTTATCCAACATGTGCGCACGATAGCTCCGCCCCTTGAGTTACGTGCACGAAGCTCCGGTCGTTGAGTGCGTGAAGTGTCCATCATTACACACTTCATATTACCGGCTAAATGAGTGCATCATCCGGGTAATTAAAGTGCACTTATTATTGTTACAGTTTTCAGTGTAAACGTACTTATTACACTATTTATACTACAAAATGGCGTAGAAAAGTGCACAAGTATGCCATTTGGGACGCAGCTTATATCAAGGAAGAAATAGGAAGGAAGAAGTATGGTTGTCAAGATTAAGATGGGACACACAGGGTTAAAAGCAACACTTGCATTGATGGGTTTACATGAAGATGGGAAATGTGATGTATGTGGTGTAACTGAAAATGTGGATCATGCACTTTTTATGTGTAGCAAATATAACAAACATCGTGATGTGTTATTTAGTCAGTGTGGGAAAGACAAAATTATATATAAAACTATTTTAGGAAAAGGTACAATGGATTGGCAAGTATATAGAGCGTTTATTAGATATATAGAAGATTCAGGATTAGGTTCTAGATTATAGGCAAATGTCTATGGATGGGAGTATTCTCAATCATGGTCATAAAGACCCTATATGTTAGAGGAGCTAAACACGCAGCGCTGACATGAAAATGTGGTCTGAATGCAAAGATTGGACAATGTGAAACATTCAAAGGAAATGTTTTTTTTGTCCCTTTTCCTCCCTCCCTTTTCGTTTCTTTTTATCCTGCCCTTTTCTGCATATTCAGATTCATCAACAGACTTACATCCAGTACAGTAGGTGGCGATAATGCTTTTAATGAGTTAGTCGCCATAAAACAAGAAGAAGAAGAAGAGTAGAAATGAGTGTTTGGTAGAGTGCCACCGGCCTTCACAATCAGTCCAATGTTGAGAACTGTTGCAGTTATCGCTCAATTGTAAGTATATGTGACTTTATTTGATTTGTTGAGGTAAGCAGTTGCTTATGTCGATTTTGTTTGTTTGATTTAGAAAGGACTGATTGTATTTTGCTATCCTTATGCGTCTGTTGGCTTGCTGTTTTCATTTGGAATTTAAGCAATACTAAGCTCTTTCAACTTCTCAGGAGCAACATCATCTCACTCAGCAGAGGGCAACTTGACGTCTTATGCATCAATGGTCGCTTTCCTAACTAGTGATTAGACCACGAAAGGAATGTGCATCTCTCTTAAGTGCTCAAAACGATAAGTGGTCACTGACTTTGTATAGAAAGACATCAAAATGTCTTGTTTTTTTGTGTGTGTGTTTTTGTTTTTGATGTTTTTCGTTTGATGCTTAAACAACACATTGGGGTAAAATAAAAAGAGTTCAATTGCTGTAAATTGTTTTAATTAGTAAGCCAAATTTCTGTACAGTACAACCCTCTCAGAATAAAACCAATTTAAGGAGAGGAGGTGTTGCAGTTGTATTAAGAAAATGTGTATGTGTTCTTTTACGTTCTTTCATGTAGTCTTTTTCATTTTAAGGTGTAGTTTGTTTCACATATTTGATAGCGCTTTGGCAGATTAAGCAACCCTCGTCACTCATTGACAACAGACATCCTTAATCCTGTCCAATGTATTGAAAAATCATCCTTGCCAGATTATGCCTCAACTCGTTTGACAATAAAAGGATTGTTAGCTGTATTATTGAAAGGTACCTTGAAAAGATTTTGAAAGGTATTGAAAGATTTGAAGGAGAAATGGCTTAGATCAGGCAATTATTTAGCAAATTCAAGGAAGAGTTGCTTTTTAGATTGTCTCGCAAATATTTTTCCCCACGCCATGCCCCCAGCTATGGCGTGACACCAAGCAAGTCGATCTGACCATATTTGGAACTGTCATGAATATTAACGAGCTCTGTTCTGACACTCCTCAGCTCATGTCAGTGCCTGCACACACAAGCAGTGATCATTGATGTAACATCACAATGTGGCAAATCAAAAACAGCCTGGGGCGTGCACATTAATGATCATGTGTGCAGTGAAACAGTTTTTTTTGTTTGTTTTTTTTCCCTGATTGGTCTGTTTTTTTTACCACAATTTTGCACTCACAGGATTTACACACGAATGAGGAAAGCATAGTGGCTGAGGCTCATGCCATTTCATTTCCGTGCACTAAAAATATCCAAATTTTCATTATGTGACACTTTTAAATCAATTGTAAAGGTCTGTTTGCACATTGCGGAAGTCCAGCCAAGAGGGTATTGCAATAGTCCAAACTACAAATGCGAGCCTGGACAAGAAGTGCTCTGTTATTAGAGCATTAATGTGTATGTTGTGCAGGGAAAATGTGCAAGATCATTGGCTCATTAAGGATCGTCCTATGATTCTTCACTGCACCTGGAGTAGTTGTTGATGACCTGAATGATGAAATTGTTTAGAACAGTTACAGTAGATTGGCAGGGAAGAAATTAAACTCCATCTTTGCCAGACTAAGCTAAAATCTTCAAGCCATGCTGAGGTGTCCTGCAGGCAGTCTGACATTACTGCTGGATCATCTGGAGTCTTCGTATTTTACTTGGAAAGCAGTAAACCTGTTCTACTTCCTTCAGTGTTCATTTCTGCTGAAAACATCAGATAGTTGTATGTTTACTGAAGCTGCAGTTTTGTTGTGTTGAGTAAATGTTCATTGAGGCACTGTTATTCAGTGACCCTGGGTAAAACCTTTAACTCTGAAAGAAGAAGAAAACTTCTGGCTTGAGTAACCAGTTACTAAAATATTCCTGTGTACAGGAGTTATAGGATGACCTTTACTTTCTGGTTGCTGTTCTATTATGCTTTTATCGTTTTGTTATGCTATCATTTTAGTCATTTAGTCAAAGAACTATTTTCATTGATGTCCTCTGCAAAGCAGACCAGAGCCAGAAGTATGAATTATTAAAAAGGTTGTCCAGTAGCTGTTTTAAATACTAGTCTGTTATGCTGATTTTTATTGTAAAATGCTGCTGTCTTATATTCTAGATTTTAAAATGGCTTCATGGATATATGCTAATTACTAAACCTTTCAGTGCTACCTTCTAAAAATGTTGCATTGTTAACCCAAATTTCAGGTTTGTTCTTCACATTTATTATGTGATAAGATTAATGCAATTTAAAGTCTGATCAATCATGCACTTTACAATTTAGACACCACAACTCTCTTTTGAAATGTTTCATTTGACCTTTGAATCACCTCATGGTTCTGATGATGGATGTGCTGTTTTGTCCTTTCTAGACAAAAAGAAACAAACTGCCTCATTAAGTGCTTTCAAAAACATAAATTCCTTCATATTAAAGTAGAGACCTTTGATTTTTATATCTAAGGAAATCTTTAATCCTGCTAAAGTGTGTGGTGTGTTTTATCCAGGGATTAAATCAAACCATTTATGCCAATTTTATACTGCTGGAAATGAAAATGAAGCAGTGAAAATACACTGCATAGTTGATCTCGAAGGATGCGAAGTTGTTATCAGGCTAGAAGTCAAATGACTGCAAACCTCAAAAGGTTTCACATGGAAAATTAAATCAGGTTATTTGTGAAATATATAAGTGTATACCAAAGCATAGCGAGTCCATTTTTCTCACTACTAATAATTGAACGAGTTTCCCTTTTTGATCTAATGCTGGTCTGAGAAAAATGCACAACAATTCACATTGTTGCCATTTATCATATTGAGATGAAATCTGTCCGTCTGCTTTTCATTGAGGAGATTTTACTCTGCAGTCAAACTGGGATTCAGTGCATTTAATTGTTGTGATAACTAAATATCAAAGCACACACACACAGAAAGTTAAGATTCAACTGAAAGCATACATTTTCTGCTACTCTGTCACATTTTATATGCTCTTTACATATGTTTTTATGTGATAAGTGGCACAGAATGGGGACATCAAATATATGCTTGGGGGAAACACTAAGACAGGCGTTGAGCCATAAATCAATAGTGCGAAATACCCCATAACATACATATGCCAGTTCCAGAAATTGATTAGCCAGTCAAAAACTGTGTGAACTCGCAGCTGGATGGCTCATATAATGAATCCATATAATATGCTCAGATACACAGATTAGATCTTGGCGCTTGTTTTTCTGGCTCTTTGCATGGGAGATGTGGAGGAAATGGTTGCTTCTTCAGAACATCTGCCTGCTGGATCATTGCAGTCTCAGAGCAGCTTCTGCTCATCTGCATGCTGCCGATGCTAATCAGTCATTCAATTATTGCTAGCATGTTTCATAGCTGCAGGAGGTGGAGCAGTCCTTAGAGCAAAAACCAAGTGATAGGATTGACATGCCATATATACTGTATAAATTCCTTACTGCATAGTGTTTTATGCAAGATTTGCTTCCTCTGAGAATTGGAAAGATGTTTTTGTGGATCTTTATACAGTTTATTTTGTCATTCAGAAAGTTTCTGCTGACCTTGTGTGTACTTCTTTCAATTTTTTTTTCTTTTTTTTTTTTTACAAGGGAATTTAGATTTCATCTGGAGAGTTTGTTTTCAAGCACAAGTGAGTGTTTGTGTCTGCTATAAACAGAAAGTGGTCTCTGGTGTAAAAATGCATTATGTTTCCTCCCTTGTGCTACAAACGTGTCATTTAAACATTCAAATGAATGATTCATAACATTGTTAATGGTTCTTGGAGGCTGTTTGCGAATTATAGATTACTCAGACAGTGTTTGTACATGATCATGCTATGAACAAAGACAATGTATGGATGATTCTGCAGAAGCAGAGCCATGCGTACCTTGAGAGTCAATAGTAAGCAGTTTTGTGCTGAGGTTTTTTTATGCATTCTTTGTTTCTTTAAGTATATATTTCCCTAATTTCATAATAATAATAATAATGATGATGATGATTATTATTATTATAGGGTGCCATGGTGGCGCAATGGGTAGCACCATCGCCTCACAGATAGAAGGTCGCTAGTTCGAGCCTTAGCTGGGTCAGTTGGCTTTTCTGTGTGGAGTTTGCGGTTTGAGTTCTCCCCGTGGTCACGTGGGTTTCCTCAGGGTGCTCCGGTTTCCCCCACAAGTCCAAAGACATGAGGTACAGGTGAATTGGGTAGGCTAAATTGTCCGTAGTGTATGAGTGTGAATAAGCGTGTATGGATGTTTTCCAGAGATGGTTTGCAGCTGGAAAGGCATCCGCTGCGTAAAACATATGCTGGATAAGTTGGCGGTTCATTCTGCTGTTGCGACCCCAGATTAATAAAGGGACTAAGCCGAAAAGAAAATGAATGAATATAATCAGGAGAAAAGTACATATGTGTACTCAAAGCTAGATAAATAAAGGGACTAAGCTGAAAAGAAAATTAATGAATGATTATTATTATACACTCTACTTTATTAGGTACACCTGTCCAACTACCTTGTTAATGCAAATTTCTAATTAGCCAATCACATGGCAACACAATGCATTTAGACATTTAGACATAGTCAAGATGATCTGCTACAGTTCAAACTGACCATCAGAATGGGGAGGAAAGGTGGTTTAAGTGACTTTGAACGTGGCATGGTTGTTGATGTCAGATCTGATGGTCTGGTTGTTGGAGTATTTCAGAAACTGCTGATCTGCTGGCATTTCCACGCACAACCATCTCTAGGATTTACAAAGAATGGTCCAAAAAAGAGAAAATATCCAGTGAGCGGCAGTTCTGTGGACACAACTGCCTTGATGATGCCAGAGGTTAGAGGAGAATGGCCAGACTGGTTCAAGCTGATAGAAAGGCAACAGTAACTCAAATAATCACTCGATACAACTGAGGTATGCAGAAGAGCATCTCTGAATGCATAGCATGTCAAACCTTGAGGCGGATGGGTTACAGCAGCAGAAAACCACATTGGGTGCCACTTCTGTCAGCTAAGAACAGGAAACTGAGGTTACAATTCTCACAGGCTCACCACAATTGGACAATAGAAGATTGGAAAAAATGTTTCCTGGTCTGATGAGTCTCAATTCCTGCTGCGACATTTGGAATGTAGGGTCAGAATTTGGCATCAACAACATGAAAGCATCCATCCATCTTGCCTTGTATCAACTGTTCAGGCTGCTGGTGGTGGTGTAATGGTGTGGGGGGTATTTTCTTGGCACACTGTAGGCCCATTAGTACCAATTGAGCATTATGTCAATGCCACAGCCTACCTGAGTATTGTTGCTGACCATGTCCACCCCTTTATCACCACGATGTACTCATCGTCTGATGCCATGTTATAAAGCATGAATCATCTCAGACTGGTCTCTTGAACATGACAATGACTTCACTGCACTTAAATGACCTCCACATTCACTAGATCTCAATCCAATAGAGTACCTTTGGGATGTGGTGCAATGGGAGATTCGTATCATTGATGTGCAGCCGACAAATCTGCTACAACTGCATGATGCTATCTTGTCAATATGGAGCAAAATCTCAGAGGAATATTCCCAGTACCTCGTTGAATCTATGCCACGAAGGATTTAGGCAGCTCTGAATGCAAAAGAGGATCCAAACTGGTACTAGTAAGATGTTCCTTTATAATGTGGTTGGTAAGTGTATAATACTACTACTACTACTACTACTACTACTAATAATAATAATAATAATAATAAAAATAACTGATTTGTTATAATTATATATAATAAAAAATATTAGTATAACTAATAATAACAATAATAGTAGTATTAGTACTGTTACTGTTACTACTATAATGCAAAATTATTTGAACATTAGCAATTGTAATGTTTAATGCTCCTACAGATATTTTGTCAAAGCACCAAGATAACAATGTTTAAATCTGAATATAGATTATAGTCACATTTAATAGTTTAGCAGACGCTTTTATCCAAAGTGACTTGCTAATAAAGTCAGACCAAATAAAAAAAGAGAAAAAAAATCATTAAAAAAATTGTCACGGTTGGGGTTAGGGAAAGGAGAGCGAGGACTCAAGTGCAGAACAAAATGGGTATTTATTAATATTAAAAATAAAACAAAACAGCAAAATAAACTACCCCGAGGGGGAAAACATTAATAAAACAAATAAACAATCAAAAAACAAACTTGACTGGGCTGGCAGGGATAGAGCAGGACTGGACAAGGCTGGACAAGACTGCACAGGAGGAATATCGACGATGAACGATGACGAACTGGCACAGGACAGCAGACATGAGGAGAATTTAAAGCAGACATGATTAACAAACAGACAGGTGAACATAATAAACTAATAATGGGTTAACAAGGAGGGTGGGGCTAGACAATAGACAGAGACTAGAACACGCAGCCAATGAGAGAACTCATTAACTGCGTGCTCACATGACGACACAAGCACGCGGAGTGTGTGTAAACACACACACCACGTGCTAAACACAACAACAGAGGACTGAACGCAAGACACAAGCACACGATAAAATGAAAACATCCTACCGTGCGCTCACACACGCAGCGTGCATGTTTCAACCCCAGCGCCACCCGAAACAGAACCAGACTAGACTTAAAAGGCGCTGGGAAAGAAAACGCACGCTGCAGACAAACAGATCACAAGGACGAGAGCGCGCGATCGCGAACACGCCCAGGCCCCGCACGCCCGCATCACGCGGGAGCGCGCAAGGTCCGAGCGCGCCCAACATCGGCGCTCATACAGACACAATGACAACAGATATGACTAGACAAAGCTAGTGTCAGGACTCTGCCACAAAAAATAGGAATTAACTAGACAGGAGTGGCAGAACCCTGACAAAAATAGCAAGCTATCTGTAACTTAAACATCTTAGGGAGTTTTTCCTCCCACTTCTGCCTTTAGCTTTCTCAGTGGGGGCTTCTAAGGCACAGCTGGACTGATATGCATTGTAAAAAGGCCTATAAATGTAATTTGAATTAGATGCATATGAACATTTGGTGACAGTATCCAAAGGCCAAAGAGAGGTTTCATTAGCTATCATGTTCTGGCTTTTACTGCTGTGACACAAATACTCAAGACATACAGTGTTGATTCATTTATTTATTTATTACAGGATGCCATTAGCAATGCATCCAGGAAGTTAAAGGGATTAGAAATAAAGAATACTAGATGAAAAATACAATAAAGAAAGGACAACAGCGTGAACGCACCGAGTCCACAGCATCACAGCATCTCATGTTACATTTATTGCACTGCCCTCATTTGAGTTTCAGATGAAAGAGCCTGCTGGATTTCTTAAGTGCAGGTCATATATCTCACTGTTTCAGCCGTTCAGATCTCAGTCTCAGCCCCGCAGTCTCCAGCGAGACCCCCATCGCTAAAAGTGTTCTCTCAATTTTCATCTGTCCAGCTAAACTTGGGCATCCCAGCATCTCAGCCGTTTCATCAGCAGACGTTAACACGGCTTTTCGGATTTCGTCTAGGAAAAAGTATAAATAAATAAAAGGCATTTGTTTCCATTTAGTGCCTTGCAAATCATACTGAGAAAGCGAAATCATTCTGGAGGCGTTGCTGTTTGGGAAAATGAAATGCAAGGGCATTGACATTGTGACTGGACTCTTAAGTGAATCTTTAAAAGGGAGAAACACAAAGGACAAATCAAGCGTAAAAAGCTAGACCTTTTTTCAGATAAGAGCATAGTTTAAACGCTCTAATTTGTACACTTGTTTTTTTCCACTATGAAAAATGGAGCAGATTTAATGAAATTCTGATTCCATTACCTTCTTCTATCATGTTTTTATCACATAACTTCACGTCGTCCTTGACTGTAGCAGTGGAAAGCAAATACCTGCTTTTATGCCACCAGTTGTAAGATACAAATAAAAAGCCTATTTGTCTGTTTGCGCAAGTGCATCGGCCAAAGAAAAATCTGTTCCGCCTTCAAGAATCTGTTGAAGTAGACAGAAGGTAAGCATGTTAATACCCTGTTTCTCGTCTGTTGATCAGCTCTGTGTGAAGTGTTAGTTGGTGTGTAGGATGTGTTTGAATGCTGGACTGTCTGGGGGCTGAAGCTTGTGCCGTGTTTGAGTTGTGTTTTTTTGGTTGGCTGCCTTCATACATCAGTGTGGATCAGTTAGTACTGTGGGAAGACTCTAGCAGCACCCGCTGATTTTTAACTGGTCACCAAAACAGATTTAACAAAAGGATTTGAAATTCTTGTTTTAGGAGCTGAGGAACTTCCTCTCACACAAAACGGTGGGTTGTTTCAATCCAAAAGTTGGTTGAATATGAATAAACCCAGCTGTGTTGCTAGTCTTTTTTTTTTTTTTTTTAACACCCAAGTTTATGTACAGTATGGTCAGTCTGCGTTAATGATAGTGATGTCTGTGTCACTTTACAGTAAGATCCAATATAGTTATTATAATTAATAATACTATATTCTTTATCATGCAGTTATTTTCATTCATTCAAATTATACAGTAAAAGTAGTTTTTTTTTGATGAATTTATATTCCATACCTGCCAACATTTGGTTTTGAAATTCTGGGAGATTATCAACCAGGGAAGGGGAGGGGGGATGTTTATTAATAACAGAATAAACGTAAAAATGAGCTCAAAGCAATACCATGGCTCCTGGTCACACAATGAGGTCTTGTAAAGCGAAGCAATAACAATAATCTTTCTAAGGAATTGGACATTATTAATAATTTTAACATAATTTACAATATTAGTGCCGTTGTGATTTCACATGCTGAGTGATGTCGTTTTTCCCACTGTGTCCGACATTAAAATCAATATGACACACCTTGCACAAAGCGTGGGCGTCGTCAAGGTGGCTTCTAGACACAAACATGAATTTTTCCGTCCAGCTGTTGGTAAATTTACATGTATATTTTTTCTTTGCCGAAGCACAACCTGACTCTTTCCCTTCCATCATGTGTACTACTACTGACGCAGCTGCTTGTTGCTACTGCCAACGTTCAAGTCCCACATCTACCTCTCCTGCGTTTGTTACAAGATTTGAATATTGCGTCAATTGTGTGAGGCATTGAACTTCATTCAAGATCTGGCAACTTGACAAACATGAACAAAAGTACTTTTTTTAAACTGCATTGGGTTGTACAAATTACAGAAGTTTCCCGGGAGAAATAACAAACCGGGAGGGTGGCGGGAGATGGATGTGAAATACGGGAGACTTCTGGGAAAAACAGGAGTGTTGGCAGGTACAGTATATTCTATGTATATTAGAGATGTGTATCTCAGAACTCTTATATACTGTAGATATACGTATACAGGGCCTCACATTAACATCCGCCAGCCTGCCAAATGCGGGTAGATTTCAGTTGTGGCGATGTACTTAGATATTTACATTAGATGTTGCCTACCCTGTTGTTGTCTATTGGAAGGAATGCATCCATTTTAGTACAGGGTAGCGCTCCTTTGAAATTAATGCGAGACCAAGGTGCAGTGGAGGACTGTGACCATCCAGAGCCAGAGATACACAGATACACAGATACACAAATAGATAGATAGATAGATAGATAGATAGATAGATAGATAGATAGATAGATAGATAGATAGATAGATAGATAGATAGATAGATAGATAAAGTTTCTCTACACTGTAGGAATGCAACTGATATCATCACTGACTCTCTCACACAGGCTACTTTTAGCCATAAAGATTTATATTTAGTTTAACATTTTACAGACGTCACATTATTAGTGTCAGCAAATGTTTTAGCAAAATGCATTTACATCTTTAGCATGCATACAGGCATGCATTAACATATCACAGCCTGCCAAATGCGGGTAGATTTCAGTTGTGGCGATGTACTTAGATGTTTACATTAGATGTTGCCTACCCTGTTGTTGTCTATTGGAAGGAATGCATCCCTTTTAGTACAGGGTAGTGCCCCTTTGAAATGAATGCGAGACCAAGGTGCAGTGGAGGACTGTGGCCATCCAGAACCAGAGATATATACATGTACACACACACACATAGATAGATAAATGGATGGATGGATGGATGGATAGATATATAGATGGATGGATAGATAAAGTTCCTCTACACTGTAGGAATGCAACTGAAATCACCACTGACTCTCTCACACAGGGTACTATTAGCCATGCAGATTTATATTTGGTTGTATGACATCTTCTTTTATATTTAGTTAAACATTTTACAGAAGCCACATAATTAGTATCAACAAATGTTTTAGCAAAGTGCATTTACATCATTAGCATGCATACAGGCACTCGCACTCGTTCACTTATACACTGAGGAAAACAATGTCACAAATGCATTTAACAGCAGTATATAACAACAAATATTTTCTCAATTTCCTTTTATGGATTTATTGATCCATAATAAACATTGAGTTAATCAATTAATCTCTGTTTCTACCACTGTTAAGAAGCGGACAGGAGACAGAGGTAAGTGAAACGTTAGTGGATATTTAATAATTGACAACAAAGGAGCACATGAGGGATAGCCAGGAGGATCAGGATTGATGACGGGTCTTTTCCTCCGTGACTGGGTAGATGGAACACAGGAGGATGGACAGCACACACCAGATACAGACGACAGATGAGGATACAGAAGACGAGGAACTTGTAGACAGGACGACTCGGGAGGACCAGGACTAGGAGGAAGACACAGAGAATATGTAAGTACAAAGTTTGGTTAGCTGAGTATGACTACGCTGGGTGGTCGCTCAGTGTCCGCTTTCGCATGAACGAGCCCGGACAATGAGCGACTAGAGGGCTGTGCTTTTAACTGGTGCTCGTGAATGTGTTGCAGCTGTGTGCTCGTTAGTACGCAGGTGATGGTGATCTTCGTGATTGGGGTTCGTGAGAGCCTGACCAATCCGTAACAGTACCCCCCTCCCCAGGGCCCGCTCCTGAGGGCCTAAACCGCCGACGCCGTGGTGGTCTTCCTCTTCCTCGAGGTGCTGGGAATTCAGGGTGGTTCTCATGGAATTCCGACATGAGACTAGGATCGAGAATGTCAGCTCTGGGAACCCATGTTCTTTCTTCGGGACCGTAACCCTCCCAGTCCACCAGGTACTCTAACTGCCCACCACGACGTCGGGAACGTAGGATCTCCTGCACTGCGTAGACCGCTCCTTCTTCTAGGAGCAATGGAGGAGGGGGTTCCTCTTCGTGGTCAGGCTCTGTGGAGGGAAGAACAGGGTCGTGATAAGGTTTTAATAGTGAGACGTGGAAGGTAGGGTGAATGCGGTATTGTGAGGGTAGTTGTAACTTATAGGTGACAGGGTTGACCTGTTCCAAGATGGTAAAGGGACCAACAAATCGGGGACTTAACTTGCGAGAGGGCAGTCGCATACGGATGTCCCGGGTAGATAGCCACACCTTTTGTCCGGGTGTGTATCTGGGTTCTTCAGACCTCCTCCTATCGGTGACGACTTTACTTCTGCGAACTGCCCTCTGCAGATGTTGGTGTGCCTCGTCCCAGACTCTCTCGCTCTCCCGGAACCAGTGATCCACTGCGGGGACATCAGATGGTTCGCCATCCCAGGGGAAGAGCGGTGGTTGGAAGCCCAGTACGCACTGGAATGGCGTGAGTCCGGTGGTGGGTTGCCGCAGTGAATTTTGGGCATACTCTGCCCAGCCCAAATACTGGCTCCAGGAGTTCTGATGACCACTGCAGAAGGTCCTCAAGAACCGTCCCACCTCCTGGATCTTCCTCTCCGTTTGCCCGTTAGTCTGGGGGTGGTATCCTGAGGAGAGGCTGACGGCCACACCTAGGAGCTTGAAGAAGGCTTTCCACAGTCGGGAGATAAACTGGGGACCTCTGTCCGACACGATATCCTCGGGGATACCGAAAGGCCTGAAGACTTGATTGAAGATTTGATCTGCGGTTTCAAAGGCTGTGGGAAGACCTTTCAGAGGGATCAATCTTACAAACTTCGAGAATCTATCAACAATGACCAGAATGCAGGTATTACCTTCTGACGAGGGAAGGTCAGTCATGAAGTCCACTCCTAGGTGTGACCAGGGACGGTTCGGAATCGGCAAGGGATGGAGCTTTCCAGCTGGTAGGTGACGTGGACTTTTGGATTGGGCACACTCCTTACGGCCCTGAACATATCGCCTCACATCCCTTGCCATATTTGGCCACCAGAATCGTTGGGACATTAGCGAGAGAGTATTGTTGATCCCTGGATGTCCAGTGCCTAGTGAGGTGTGTAAAGAGTGGATAAGATCTACCCGTTGTTCAGGTGGAATGAACTGCCGATGAGGAGGGCATCCCGGCGGAGTGGGAACCTCCTGAGTGGCAACGACTGGAGGAGTGTTCCAGGTGATCGGGCAGACGGAGATGTGTTCAGGGAGGATCTTAGTGGGAAGTTCCTCGAGATCGTGACACTCATGCAAACGGGAAGGAGCATCTGCTCTAAGGTTCTTGGATCCTGGACGATATGAAATGGAGAAATTGAAGCGTGAGAAGAAGAGAGACCATCTGGCCTGACGTGGACATAACCTCTTGGCCTCCTTGAGGTATTGGAGGTTTTTATGGTCTGTGATCACCTGGAACGGGTGTTGAGCTCCCTCCAGCCAGTGTCGCCACTCCTCCAATGCGAGCTTGAACGCTAGAAGTTCCCTGTCTCCTATGCTGTAATTCTGCTCCGCCGGGCTCAGCTTCCGAGAGAAATAGGCACAGGGATGCAGTCGGGGCGGATTATCATGATGTTGGGATAGAACTGCCCCGACGCCGGTGGTGGAGGCGTCCACTTCTACCACGAAAGGACGATTTGGGTCAGGATGAGTCAGGAGTGGGGCCCTTGTGAACTCCTTCTTGAGAAGGCGGAAGGCTGCGGCTGCTTCACTGGACCATACCAGTCTCTTGGGTTTATCCTTGAGGAGATTGGTGAGAGGTGCTGTAATGCTACTGTAATCTTTGATAAATCTCCGATAAAAGTTGGCGAACCCAAGAAACCTCTGGAGCTCTTTAATGGTCGTGGGTTCTGACCAGGACAGAACAGTCTCAATCTTCCTCTTATCCATCCTTATACCAGTTTGATCAATCAGGTACCCCAAGAATTGAACTGACTTTTGGTGGAAGGAGCATTTCTCCGCTTTGAGGTAGAGTTGGTTTTCTCTCAATGTTTGTAGGACCTTCGCAACGTGGTGGCGATGTTCTGCCTCACTCCGGGAGTAGATGAGGATGTCATCAATGTATACGATCACACATTGGTGGAGAAACTCCCGGAGGACTTCATGAATGAAGTTCTGGAATACGGAGGGGGCGTTGACCAGACCGTAGGGCATGACTTGGTATTCATAGTGACCTGTAGGGGTCACGAAGGCAGTCTTCCATTGGTCCCCCTCACGTATTCTTATCAAATTATACGCGCTGCGGAGGTCCAACTTTGTGAATATCTTGGCTTCTCGGAGCTGCTCCAAAGCGGCTGGTACCAGAGGAAGGGGATACCTGTATTTTACTGTACTGTTGTTCAGGACACGGTAGTCAATACATGGTCGCAGCCCTCCGTCCTTCTTGGCCACAAAGAAGAAGCTGGAAGCCGCTGGTGATTTGGAGTGACGAATATACCCCTGACTCAGAGCCTCCCTTATGTAATCTTCCATGGCCTTATTCTCCGGAAGCGAGAGCGGGTAGATCCTACCTCTAGGCAACTGGGCATCTGGAACTAGGTCGATTGCACAGTCCCATGGCCGATGCGGAGGTAGCTGGGAAGCTCTCTTGGGGCAGAAGACATCTTGAAAGGACCTATACATCTTAGGAATGTTGATGGACTGCTTCTCAGGAGGACTCTCGACGGATGTCACAAATAAGGAAATGAGTTTCCGACCTTGAAGAGGGAGACTAGGAAAACAGGCTGATGAACATCCACTTCCCCATTTCTTGATCTCTCCTGTGCCCCAAGAGATGATGGGATCGTGCTTCACCAGCCACGGGCGCCCTAATATGATGTCCATGTTTGCACCCTCCAGAACCAGAAATTGAATCCTTTCCTGATGTAGTAACCCCACTTGAAGAAGGATGTCTTCACATTGACGATGAATACGGGTTGAAGATCGAGCACACTGTGTTATCGGCTGTATCTGGTAGATGTGTGAGGACGCTTCGGTACGGAGGTTGAGTTGACGACAGAGGGATTGGGAGATGAAATTCCCTGCTGACCCGGAGTCGATAAGGGCTGTCACATGGAGAGAAACAGAGGCAGTAGTTATTTGTACAGTGGAAGTAAGAGGATTACATTGTTCGACACTTGTACTAAATACACTCACGGAAGTCCGTATGGGACGGAGGGGACACTCCATACGGGTGTGTCCGCTGATGCCGCAGTATAGGCACAGACCCCGGGTCAGCCTCCTCTGTCGTTCCGCTGCTGTCAATCTTCCAGACTCTATAATCATGGGCTCTGGTTCTGGAGGGGGTTTTGACTCAGGCGATTGGAGGAATGCAGAAGAAGGGGAGACTGTGTCCTGTTGATAGGTCCTAAGACGATCGGAACATCGTAGAGAGTGCTGGATGAATCTCTCCAGACCCATAGTATCATCTAGTGCGGCCAACTGGATGCGCAGAGTGGGTTCCAAGCCGAGCCGGTAAGTGGTCAGTAACGATCTCTCATTCCATCCACTAGCAGCCGCTAGAGTCCGAAACCGGAGTGCATAATCCTGTGTAGACATTGTACCTTGCTTTAGATGATACAGTTGTTCTCCGGCGGCCACCTCTCCATCAGAACGTCCAAACACCTCTTTGAAATACTCCGTGAAGGTAGTGATAGAATTCATGACCGGCCCAGCTTGGTTCCAGATGGTTTCGGCCCATTTTAGTGCAGGTCCAGAGAGTAGCGAGACGATATAGGCGATCTTCGATTTATCTGTGGGATATAGAGAAGGTTGCATTTCAAAATTGAGTGAGCATTGTAAGAGAAACCCATTGCACTCCTCCGCCCCGCCTGAGTAGGGCGCTGGTCGGGCCATGGGACTGGAAGGAAGGGCCGAAGAAGAAGCTGTGGATGCGGAAGTGCTCGGTGCTGGTGGTGCGTTGGGAAGTGGAGCTGGTGGTTGTAGAATCCGCTTCAACTGGTCCACCAGCTCTTGAAAGTGATCGGGGGTGCTCATGTTGTCACTGTTCAGGTCCGGGCTTCTGTTAAGAAGCGGACAGGAGACAGAGGTAAGTGAAACGTTAGTGGATATTTAATAATTGACAACAAAGGAGCACATGAGGGATAGCCAGGAGGATCAGGATTGATGACGGGTCTTTTCCTCCGTGACTGGGTAGATGGAACACAGGAGGATGGACAGCACACACCAGATACAGACGACAGATGAGGATACAGAAGACGAGGAACTTGTAGACAGGACGACTCGGGAGGACCAGGAGGACTAGGAGGAAGACACAGAGAATATGTAAGTACAAAGTTTGGTTAGCTGAGTATGACTACGCTGGGTGGTCACTCAGTGTCCGCTTTCGCATGAACGAGCCCGGACAATGAGCGACTAGAGGGCTGTGCTTTTAACTGGTGCTCGTTAATGTGTTGCAGCTGTGTGCTCGTTAGTACGCAGGTGATGGTGATCTTCGTGATTGGGGTTCGTGAGAGCCTGACCAATCCGTAACAACCACATCTCCTCAGATCTCTGTAGTGTTGTAATGCCATACTATACTGAATTACAATACTGCACAACACTCATATACAGACATAAAAAATAAAGAAAAAAAAGGTTCAGGAATCTTTTTCGATGCTTTAAAACATCCATACAAAATAGATTATTTGTTTTATCTTGTTACACACAGTATCAATATGATCTTTCCATGACACCTTGTCTATTATTACACCCAAATACTTAGATTTATCTACCTGACTAAAAAAAACAAAAAAACAAAAACAGAGAAATAAATAGTTAATAATAATTAAATAAATAAATAATCAAAGTAGCACAATGATGTTTGAATTATTTAAAAAAATATGTTTTTTGAGTGGTAAATTATCACATTAAAGTTGGCGTCTCATTCCCCTGTGGTGACCCCAGATTAATAAAAGGACAAAGCCAAAAAGAAATTGAAAGAATGAATGAAATTATTTGACTACACTAAAGACTAAGTGAGCCTCACAGTGGTGCTGTGGATAGTATAATCGCCTTACAGCAAGAAGGTCGCTGATTCGAGCCTCGGCTGGGTCAGTTGGCATTTCTGTGTGGAGTTTGAATGTTCTCCCCTACATGCAGCAACAGTCATGAAAGAACTCACTTGACAAACAGTTTGGACTAAAGATATTTACATCTATATATGAAGTATAAAATATTGGTTCTAAACAATAAAGTACAATATTGTTGATTAATCTTTTTTCACAGGGCAATTATGTCAAAAACGATACGTTAATTATGTTAAAAACGATTATTGTGATTTACATGTATACTTGTATTCCACCGCTAACTTTTTAAACTGATGCACACTGTCATGAACTCTTTTTGTTTTACAGATGAACTGAGAGAATTGGGCAACCTTCCAATTGTTGCATTTTCAGTACCTTTTAAATAACCTTCAAGTCTTTTCCCCCCTGTATGTAGCCTAATCTATTGGATTCATACCTGTCAACATTGGGATGTGAAAATAAGGGATCACCCCCCCCCTCACCCCAAAAAAGTCCTTCTGGAGCTGTTTCAAAGTAAATAAACAGTTAAACAGTCAGTAATAATTTTTTCTAGAATTTTTTACAAAAGAGAATTTAATAGCATACGTTAGCAAACAGTTTAGCTTATTAAAATTAGCTGTTATAAAGAAATAGGATCAAGTTATCAAATCTTATTCATCTTTTCCTCACTGTATAACTTACACATTATGAATAAAGAGCAGTGAATGAATCTCATTTATTTAGATTTTTTGTTTGATTACATTAAATAACAGAGGTTTCCCTGTTATAAATAACAGAAGTTTACATATATCGTTATAATGAAAGCATTCCATTGCTTTCCTAAAGTTTTATGCTCATTTAGGAAAAAAATATTTGTGTTTGAAAAAAAAACTCATCAAGATCGACATCTTTAGATGTTATTATTATTAATTATGTGTATATGCCTGTTCAAACACAAACACAAAACCCAGTATCCACTTTCGCTCTGCTTCTAGTCAAGTGTACAGAATCCGTTTGGGGGAAACAGTATCTGTTTATCACTACGGACGCGTCAGCTGAAAGTCACGCACATCTATATGATTGTTTTGAGAATTGTATAGGAGGAGCGATGGCACCTGTAATGAAAAGGAAAGGGAATCTCGCCGTTTTTATGTTTATTTCAGAGTGTTTCATGCCTAAATAAAACGAAAGCACAGACAGATTCCAACAGATTTAAAAGCAAGGGCGGCCCCTGGTGGTTCGGCGGTATGGGTTGCGAATAGGGAGAATCGGCTCTTTAATGTTTATTGACACCTGTCAGAGAACGACTGAAAATACGGGAGAAATACGGGAAAATACATTTACAGGATGGTAGCGGGATAGAACTGTAAAATATGGGAGAATCCTGGGAAAAACGGGAGGGTTGACAGGTATGATTGGATTGGTTATATCAAGTTATAAAGACAAAGTAAATGAATTGCATTTGTTTTAAGGATGCAAAGTGCATGGGCAATAATTTTGGCAATGCAGAGGCTCCTGTTAAGTAAAAACAAACACTTACCTAAACTTTCAAAAACACACCATAGCTTCCAATCTATAGAAGTGTCTCTCTCTGATTGTACACGGTATCACATTTCGAAGTGTCTGTAAGGAATTGGCACATGCAGTCATAAATAATCAAGTAGCTTCTCATAGGACAAACTGTCTCATGAATAATTTTAAGACAGCAATGAGACGATCATAAATGAAGTCAAAACTAAGCAAACGTCACGTCATAAGATGTTAAAATGAGGAGGTATAAAATCAGAAAATGAAAACAGTGCAGAAAGCCTAAGATTAATCAGTTTTCTTTTACACATAAAATAGATAGCGTTTCTGTGATGTGCCACTTCTATTGATATCTCAGAAAATGTAGTTTATCCTTTAATCTCTAAATAAGGCCTGGCATATTTTACTTAAGTACTCAAACATTATCTACAGTGTACATTCGTCTGCAAATCTGTCTCTCCAATTTTCATAAACACCACAGTGTAGGACATCATGCTTGTAGTTTGTTGATGCATCACTCACATTTGCATGATTTATAAAGTACAGTATTTTTTCTGCCTTAAATCTAAACACTTATTCTGTTTTATGTCCATATAGAGACACTTTGCCCCTGCGTTTAACCTAATAGCTGTCTATCTTTAGTTTGGATTAGTTTTATTTCTAGTTTGAGTGCTTTCCCAAAGAGGATTAGTCCTGTATGTTGCCTTTGATCATGAGCATTACGTCTCATTCTCTGATCAGTATTTTAGATCTCTCCCGTTTTGCAACTGCTGTGATGGAGAATGGCATAAACTAGACTTACATGGACTTGATCTTAGAAGCTCTTGACAGGCAGTAGCAGAACATGCTGAGCAACGATCAACTCTTTGAAAACTGAAAGTGTATGCAAAATGCTGACAAAATGAGTTAAAGTGCCCCTATTATGCTATTTTAAAGGCTTCTGGGTTCTTTTGGAGTTCTCTTATTTATTTGAGGTCAAGAAACACTTTGGGGTTGACATGATATACAGCTGAAATTCTTTTTCAAATATTTTCCAATTGATATATAACAGAGATAAGTTGTTTATGACAGATTTATGACAAGTAATGGTGTCTTGATAATATGAGTCATATTGACAAAGGCACTGACAAGTTTTGTGAGACTCGCTGCAGCTTGATGACGTACTTGACCAGGTCGACTATGTAATGGACGATCGCCTTCACCTTTCCCTACCCTAAACCCAACCGTCACAATAGTATGGGCGTTTTCTTAGTGGGCGGAACAAGATCCACTTCCTATTATACCTGGTCCAGTACGTCATCGGGATTACAGACTGCAGTGAAGACATCTTGAGTTTTTTTGCCTTACTAATGTCAAGGTTTCATGACAAAGACACTGACAGTTTGTGATGTCTTTGTTTATTACAAGTTTGTCATAATGAAGGCATCCTAAACTTGCATTTCAAATGACAAAAATGAGCTAATGACACTTGATGACAATTTTCATAAGCATGTCAAAATCTCATTTGTATTCATAATTAAAAAGCTGTCATGACCATCTTATGAACACTCCTTCAAGTGAAGTGTTACCAAAAATATGTATAGTATGTTGAAAAGTTTGACCTCTGATGTCCAGAAAAATATACAATTGAAGTCAAAATTATTTTTTAATAATATTATATTTAATAATATATTTTTTCTTTCTTTATTTTCAAATAGTTCGATAATAATATTTAACAGAGCAAATAATCTTTCACAGTATTTCCTATATATTGTTTTTCTTTTAGAGAAAAAAATACATTTTGTTTTTTTTATAACATTATTTATTTTTTATGTGTTTTTGTTTTTTTTATCCATTTTGAGATCAATATTTTTCGCCCCTTAAGCATTTGTTTTGTCAGATTTTCTACAGAACAAGCCATTGTTATACAATGATTTGTCTAATTACCATACTCTGCCTACCTAAATACCCTACGTAGTTATGCCTTTAAATTGCACTTTAATCTAAATTCATTCATTCATTCATTCATTCATTCATTTTCGGCTTATTACCTTTATTAATCTGGGGTTGCCACAGCAGAATGAACCACCAACTTATCCAGCATTTGTTTTACGCAGCGGATGCCCTTCCAGCTGCAACCCATCTCTGGGAAACATCCGTACACACTCATTCACACTCGTACACTACGGACAATTTAGCCTTACCCAATTCACCTGTACCACATATCTTTGGACTTGTGGGGGAAACCGGAGCACCCGGAGGAAACCCACGCAACCACAGAGAGAAAATGCAAACTCCACACAGAAATGCCAACTGACTCAGCCGAGGCTCGAACCAGCAACCTTTTTGCTGTGAGGTGAACATGCTACTCATGCCTTTAATCTAAATATTAAATTATTTTTTATCCTAAAATTATTAGATTATTATCTTGAAAAATATCTAGTAAAATATTATGTACAGTGATCATGGCAAAGATTAAAGAATTCAGCTATTAGAAATTAGTTATTAAAACTATTGTTAAACAGAAATTGGGGGGAAAATACAGTGAAGAGGGGCTAATATCTTAGGAAGGCTGATAAGTCTGATTTTAACCATATGTATGGAAGTCAGTGACCTGTTTTCAACCTTCTTTGAGTTCAACGTAGGAGAGAAAGTCAGAAAAAGTCACAAATAACTCTAATTCTATTTAAATATGCTTGTTTTTTTGGTTTTGGTTTTTTGATACTTGGTTGAACTGTTTTATTGTTAGATTTATTCATATTGTTGCTTCGTGTTGCCACATTGCACTTTATTCAATTTTCTGTGATAGCTTGTCTTCATTAAAGCAATGCTTTCAGAGGCCATGCATTAAAAGAACCTTACCAGGGCTGAAATCAGTGTTGTTAGACAAGATTCAAAGCAAAAACCTTTAACCTTTTTAACTTTTACTTCTAGTTAAAAGCACTGTAATGTATGGCCTTGGGTGATTTATTGCTTTTAGAAATTGGTGGCAAGTGGCAACATCAATACATTAAAGGACATGAATATTTGCTGATTTATTAATAATAATAATAATAATAATAATGATAATAATAATAATTTAAAAAAAACATTCTTTCAGTCAGTAATTAAATTTATTATAGCCTAAATGTACACTGTAACTTGGAGGTTTAGTAATAAAATTATTCTAAGGTCTGCACCGAGTATTTAACTGTGCTATTGTATGCAGAGTCAGAATTTACATGTATTTTATAAAGGCGATTTCTCTCTACTACTCTAGTATCAGCCGTTTTTTCTCCTTGTCTCCTCTGTGTCTGTGGTTATGGCTGCAGTGAAGCCGTCTGGCCCTCATACTGAACGAGTATAATTAAATTACATGCTCCTGGTGTGATCTCCATTATCAATGCGCTTCCAGATACAGCTGACTGATTGTATCTGCAAAATCCCAACCGTTATCTTTATGTTTTAGATCAATAACTATATAATTCAATATGCTGATTGCAAGATATGTTGCTTTTTGTGTGCTATTGGATGACGGTAAAGAGCTTTTGACTGTAAGACATTGCGTGTAAGTATATGTACTGTAAATATAAGCTGAGGTGTGGGAGAAATGCTGGAGTCTGATAGATGAACACATGCTATATAGGTCACATTTACATGAAGAAACAAACCGCAAATCCACAAATCTATGTATGAGATGCATTTACACAGTTTTAAAATTTCCTGGCAGGAGTTGTTTTAGGATAAATAAGAGATTTTTAATGTCATATGAAATCATATTGTTGTATAATATTGTCGTATGGAAGTTGGACTGTCTTTATTTTTGTTTGTCTATAAAATGTACTTTTAAGTAGCTGTTAATTTAAAGCACTTTTTAAAGTTTGCAATGTCGTGTGATAAAACAAATCAAAAAAGCAAATAAACATTTCAGATCACCTATAATGCCACGGTCGAGATTTGATAAATTGGTAGTTTTCTCAATTTCTTAGTGTTTCTTTTTTTATTTTATTTCTTCTTTATT
Source organism: Danio albolineatus (assembly GCA_903798035.1). Taxonomy (NCBI): domain Eukaryota; kingdom Metazoa; phylum Chordata; class Actinopteri; order Cypriniformes; family Danionidae; genus Danio; species Danio albolineatus. The sequence goes on from CAIGQQ010031933.1 coordinate 3,536,610, forward strand.
ATTATATATAT
>CAIGQQ010031933.1:3546620-3559407 GCA_903798035.1 Danio albolineatus
GTTCGAGCCTCGGCTGGGTCAATTGGCATTTCTGTGTGGAGTTTGCATGTTCTCCCTGCGATCACGTGAATTTCCACTGGGTGCTCCGGTGTCCCCCACAAGTCCAAAGACATGTGGTATAGGTGAATTGGGTAAAACGTGCTGGATACATTTGCGGTTCATTCTGCTGTGGCAACCCCAGATTAATAAGGGGACAAAGCCAAAAAGAAAATGAATGAATGAATATGTATATGTCATTCCATGTTATTAGTCATGTCAAAAAATAACATCTTAGAGTGGAGGATTTTTGCTAAATGTATGAAACTGTACCCTATATAAACTACATACAATTCTGAGTATTTTTAAGCTGCATGTAGGTCATATATATACAAAACTAGTTTGTCCATCTCTCCAACCAACCAAATCAACTAGAGGCCGCTGTCTACAGTTCTTTTAAATCTCAAATATGTTACTGGGCAACGTTTTCTCATGCATGCCATTTACACGTCCTTCTAGTACATGTCTGTGAAGAGCTTGGACTTGTTGCACATATATCACCATACGATTGACTGATCCACTATCTTCCTAGACCCAACCTATAATGTTTTTAAAAGCAAATGATTAGAGAAAATCGCAGTATGGCAGCATAGTTTTACCACAATTTCACATGCTTCACCAGGCTCAAACCAAGTCTGCTCCATATTCCAAGTACGACACCATACAAGGTAAGCTACTGAGCAAACTGACAACCCGTAACATTTATTTTACCCTGAAAATGCAGGTAACCATATACTGAGGCACATATTTGCAATTTTACAGAGAAGTAGCTCTGAGCATGTATTCCCAGTGAGTCTGTGTTGTATCTGTCGGTCTGCCTGCCTGATTAACTTTTTCGTTTTTTATTTGTATCATGCTACTTAACCCAAATAAATCATCCTCAATCCAAGTTGTGAGTACACAGCCAGTTTTCTGTGAACTACCACACAGTAGCTTGAACTGTTTGTCACCAAGAACTTGTATGCCTGGCCAGTCCAGTTTAAATGCATTCAGATCACAAGTGCTTCGTTCTTTTATATGGGCGACATCAAGATTCAGGACACATGCCTGAAGAAGTAGACAGGGCTGTTGAATGCTGGGTGGGTATTTTGTGATCAAAGTCATTGCAGTCATTTCGGTTTTAGAGGCTTTTCCCTGAATTTATGGGATTTGTTCATTCTTGATTAAAAAAATAATAGTCACACTTGATGAATGATACAGTGTGACTGCAAGAGCCTTTATTTTTTTGTAAATGTCATCATATTGACTGCGTTTGACAGGGTAAGTTCAAACAAAAGGAACACAGAGAGAAGAAAGCTTTCGACGCAGAGCGTGATATATGAATCAGCTATAAACCCAGCAGAATATATCACCAACTAAAATATTTTAAAAAGAGATTACAATATAACTATGCAGCAGCATTTTCATAATGACGTCAGTGAGACATTCTGCTGCAAATCAAGTACAGATGCTCTAAACTGTAACCATTATTTACTGCAATGCTCTAAAAGTACTTTTGAACCATCTTTAATTTACTTATTCTTATGTCTTCCCAATGTAACATGTAGATAAAGTAATATTTGTAGCAAGTCTCTCATTGCCCATTCAGAGGACAACAAGCACAGAATTATGCAAACAAACACAATAAATACCGAGATAAGCAGAGGTCACATGGATTGCTTTGTTCCAAGCAATACAATATGTGCACACACCACCAACTAGTGCTGAAGGACCTAGAATTGCACTCATTTTGGTTCTCGATAAAGTATAATAGGCAATGAACAACTTTGCATTTGAATGCAGATTGTTTGTAGGAGAACACAAAGCATTTATAATTTGTGTACCAGCCATCTTTTGACAAAAGCCGGGCAGTCTTTGGGTAGTCAGAGCATTTCGAATGAGGGCTCTGGCAGTCACATTTAGTGGATGCAAATCTTCCCCATTAGTTTTCAGCTGAAGAACAAGTTAATTACATTTAAGGTTTGCTGTCAAGTGCCTGGAATTCATGAGACGAAACAATTCGTCTCTCTTGGGGAGCAAAAATACCTGGAAACATTCAAGTTTTTCTGAGAAATTCTTCATCATTTTGGCATATTTTCTGTCTTTTTCTGCTCCGTATTTAATGTTGCTAAAAAGGAAAGTGTACATTTTACATTACATTTTTTTTCAGCCAGTGTTTTTTCTACATGTTTATTATTATTATTATTATTATTATTATTGTTTATTATTATTATTATTATTATTATTATTATTATTATTATTATCTGATAGAACATAAAAAAAGCTCATGATTTATTGAAAATACGTGTTCTGTTTTGAGCAAAAATCAATAAATAATAATAACTTTATGTACCAACGATGGAGTAGATTTTCTGATTGATGTCCGCTCCTGGATGGAGTAATGCATAAACTTTCTTATGACTTTATGATTATTAATACTGTTGAATTTTATGTTTAAGAGCTTAGATTATATGATGACCTTAGTGCCATCCCTCTTCAGAGTAAAACTAGAATGATATGTGTGTCATTTGTCCTCAGGATCTGTAGGCCCATTAAAGAGGTCACAGAGACCTCTCATGTGGAACTAGACATTTAATGCTATTTGAACAGCTGTCACTAAATGTGAGTATTACTGTGTGAAAGAATTCTGTTAGAATTCTGTGAAAGGATTCTGTTATAAGAGGAGCTGTCTCTGTTTTACCAGTTTTGATAAGATGGCTAAGAGTACAAGACACAACCTTGAGTTTGAAACAGTTTGTACTTTGTGTGTGTGGATCATTTCTACAGGTCTGAGGTCGGCTCTGAATAGCCTACTGGCTGTCTGAACTTTGGCTCCTGTCTCCATCCTATCTTGGAAGAAAATATGACCCAACCTCTGCTAACCTATTTGAAAATTGCTCATCTGTGTTTTAACCAATCAGGTTAAAACACCTATATGTATGACGCAGTTAGTGACGTATGTTAGAGTTTATATGAAATTGTAAGCAGAGCAACCAACCCATGCAAGTGCTTAAGCTTGCTTCTGCTGATGTAACTGCAAACTGTCTTCAGTACACTTTCTTTGATTGAATCTCTGACTTTTTTTAGTTATTTTTGGTTTGAAACTGTCTGCCCCCAGCACCAAATAATCTTGTCACACATAAAAACAAGAATACATATTAAAGGTGTCACAGAATGCATTGATACAATATGTTGAATTTGTTCTATAATAACCACTGTACATACTGTAGCAGGTATATGGCCTAGGGGAGTGTAGAATGGTTTTGCATGTCTATTTACAACCCGATGAATTGGACCTGGGATGAAATGCGCTTCTTTTACCTTATTTGGAAGGGTCGTGAATCTTAATGTGCTCTGCTCAGCACAACTCATGTCAGTCCCTGATGCTTTCACATCAAAATGTACTCTGATATACAAAATAAGCATGCTTATTCTGTCAAAAGACATCTTAATTGATTGAATACATGACTTGTCAAATGGTAATCTAAACTGAACTAACTCCTGATAGCTAGGAGGGATTGGGCGAGTAAACTAGTTTGCTCCCGAGTTATGTTTTGTGGATATATCGGTTAAATTATAACTCGACCCGACATACAGTATCAACATATGTATTAGCTGTCAATTTTGGGTTTAATATATGAAAACATTGGTAGGAATTAATATCCACATTAAACAGATCGTCATGATGACCAAAACTTTGATTTATGAATTTTTGCACATTTTGACTCCATCAAAATCCCCGTAAGAACTGAATGATCAGTCACATTCCATAGTTTACATGTGTCTGTTGCCAAATTTCACAATATACATGTTAAACTAACAAAAGATACAGTTACAGTAACTGTCAGTGTTATATTCTGATTTGTATTGTGCTGCGGTCTTCTGATCAAACAATAACTATAAGAGGAGGAATGGTTTTTGAAGCTCGTGGTTTGTCACTTCCATGTACTGAAGTTGTATTTTTTTTTTAACTATGCCTAGATTTACAGATTCCCATTCTACAATAAACTGTTTTATTTAAGGGTTAGGGTTAGTTCCAAAATACTGGCTAGATTAATTAATGCACGTATGCTTAATGCTTAATTAATATATAACTTTTTAACCCATATTTTAACAGTTCATTTTCACTAAATATATTTGAAACATATTTAAATATGTAACTAGATGCACTAAAATTGGAATGCTTGTCTTTTGACCCATATAAAATGTTAATTACCATAGAAATGCTAACAATAACAATGTACTGTAATAAACAAATTGATATAGCTTTTTTGTGTAAAATATCATGTTCAGATGATGTTATCTAGCAATATGTTGAACATGTCTAGTACTCTAATAAACTTTAACTTGGATTGATTATTTATAATTAAAGTAATGTTATTTCGTTTTATGGTGTTGTTAATAAATGTTGATTTATATAACTACTATAAAATGTTGCTATATTTTTCTCATGTGCACAACAGTGACATCGTTAAATTTATTGCTTTGTCCTGTTTCCTTTTTCTTGCTCTTAATCTTCTTAACTCAATAAGGAATTTCCATAAATGAGGATTAAATTTTTCACCGGTTAGTGTGTATTTTTTGTCCGCATGCCATCATCAATCGACCATGAGCAACCTATAAATCAGAAGCGCGTAGTCAAACATCCTTCAGTCTTGCTTAGGTAACTCATTACTCACTGTATCATAGGCGGATCCTGGTGGGCAAAGCTGCTGATACAACTATAGCGAGTCACTCTCATTTATGAATTATTTAGAGCTCACTGGAGAACCACTGACAACTGTTTATGACTAGTTCTATTATTGTATCAGTATGAGTAAGTGAACTCAGAGTTGTGTTTTAATTAATGTAGGTTTGGACAGTAACTACAAATGCTCTTTCTCTCTGTCTTCTAGCTGTGTCTCATTTTAGAGGCTGCATCCTCCCCAAGGAAGCATACTTCATAGGTGAGTCCTTCGAAATCCACACAAGCTGAGCTGAGCATTTTGAAGTGAGACGACTCATCACATAGCAATCGTGACAGCTGCCGTAAATAAGCAGTACCCTAATATAATTTGTAATGACCTTTTAAAGTGATTTTTAAAACATATTTTAAGCATTCTGAAGGCAAAACAAGATTTACAAAAGCTGGAAATATATTCCTTTGATCTATACATGTACACATAAAAACTGTAAACTGTCTTTAAAATCACTTTAGTAAGGCATGTCAAAGTCCTTTGTTTTTTAACTTAATAAAACCTAATCCATACATTTTAATCTGGAGTTTTGGTTTAAAAACCTACTGCCGTTATCGGTGCACAATGAATTTTGGCATGTTTGAGGCTTCGAAGAATCCACCGGTTGTTTCCTTCATTATCTGGGAAACGAAGGACGCAATGCGCCTAAGTTGTGACGTATGTAATGCTGTTTCCGGGTCCAAGGCCCCACTCATTTGACCACTTTTCAGTCATGTCACACATTAAAGTGAATTTTATATAAAATCATGGTATACACAACAGTCTCTGGACATCACAGACATCAATATTTTAACAATATATTAAAATTAATCACTTTCTGGCCATCGGATATTAGGCATGGATGTATATATTGACATCGTGATTTTCAAAAGCATTACAGCACTTTGTAAACGTTTGTTATTACCATTTGTTGAGTCTCCCCATACTGTTCAATAGAGCACTTTTCAATAGAGACACGGATGCTGCTTCGCGTGCCGGCACACTTAACAGGATTGGAGGCTGCATTTGAAGCAGCCTGAATTTTTTAGAATGAGACAGTCTTCGTCGCACCAAGATGACGCAGCGCCCTTTAAATGCATCCTTTGGATGATGCTGTCTCTAATATGAAACACAGCTTTTCTGTCTCTCTCTCTAAAGAGCATTTATGAAGTTTACATTAAAGAGCACACATATGTGTGTGTGTGTGTGTGTGTGTGTGTGTATATATATACATCATCATATCATATTCATATATATCAATAAAAAAGTGAATAAACTGTACACTTGATCAACATTTTAGGATAAAACAATAATAATCTGTATATTTCCAATGATTCATTTATAGTATTATTATTATTATTATTATTATTATTATTATTTATTTATTTATACTTATATTTTGCAACTGTCCTTCAAACTTTGTTCATATTTCAGCAAATTGTAATAATTTGAAAAATAATTTATTTAATTTAAATGAATGATTAAATAAGACCAATTATTATTTCATGTTCATGTATATATTCTTTTTAGGGCTGTCCAAAAATCGTGATTAATCACATCCAAAATAAAAATTTGTTTTGACATAATATGTGTGTGTGTTATATATATTTATTATGTATATGTGATAAACACATTCATAGAAGCCAAAGCTATATATAAAAAAGTTACATCAAAGTAGTTACATCATATTCAAATGTAAAATTTGTATTATACACATATATTTTTTATATATATAAATATAAAATCAACATTTTATCAAGTATATGCATGTGTGTATTTATATATTCATAATAAAATATACACAGTACACACACAAATATTATGTTAAACTTTTATTTTGGATGTGATTAATCACGATTAATTTTTGGACAGCCCTAATTTTGCATATAATATTTTTTGTTTAATATTTGCATATAGTATTGTTTTATGATAAACAGCAAATCATGTCGATATACTTTGCAACTGACCTTCAAAACCAGCAGATTCGTCAGTTTGTAGCAATTAAAATATAAAACAGTTAAGTTTGAACACCTTTTTTCTTTTATGTATTGTGTGTATTATTTCTTTGCAGTATGTATGTTTATTTAGATATGTAATGCATATACTACAGGTCATTTGTTTCATATTTGGCAGAAATATATAGTGTGAATTGATGTAGATGGCCTAAGGTTTGAATAATAACGTTCTGCTTACACACATTGGTAATTATAGTATTTTGTGACTTGAGATTGTTTTACCACTGTGGAACAGTGAGATAAATAAGAAAAAGAGATGAGGAACAAGTCCTTGGGCGAACCTGAGTGTGTGTCTGCAAACAATTTTTGGCTTTTGGAAGAGCTTCTGATTATTTTGCAATTACTCCTCACCTTGAGCCAAAGAATCTTCTGCATCGCAAGGGATCGGTCCTTCTCTGATGTCCAATCAGGCAGTCTTTGCCTGCAGTGTCTGTTTATAAGTTAACGCTCCTTCTGCCTGTCCTTAAATGCTCCCTGCCAATTAGAGCAGAGCTTCCATATTTAGCTGAATTTCCCACTACAGACTGTATACATTATAAAGATGCATTTGATGAAGGAAAAGGAAGGAAAGTATGGAAGCCTGTATTGCTGCGGTTATGCTGAGTTTTTATTTCTCAAATAATTCATCACAACCTTTCATAGTTCTCAGGAAAAGTAAGGATTAAGGTAATCTAAATGCAGAATTTCCAGAAATAAATAAACTTTTGAGAAAAAGAGACAGAATTAAAAGATTGAAAATTATAAATCATATAAAACAAAAAGCCTTGCAGTTCTGAGTTTATGTCTGATAATTTTTTCGATTGTCTTTTTTAAAAAAAAATTTCTTATTATTATTTTTTCAGTTCTGATGACAACTTTCAGCTCAATTTATCATCAATTTTATTGGCTTGTGATTTTTATTTTTTTCCTTGAATTTTAAGTGAAATACTGAACTGTGACATTGCTCATGCCATGGCAAATTTGCTATTTAAGTGTCAGAATTTGCATGTGCAATGTCAGTATGCTTCGAGTCAGTATGTGTAAGGTTAAAGTGCATGAGCAGACCCCACGCTAAATTACATTGTAATACTTTCACTTTCAATATTTGCCATCTTTGTGAGCTGCTGTGCGTACTTGTGGGTGTAATAAGCAGTGTGTGCACCCACTTTAGGTTTCAGATGGTCATTGGTGCAACGTACAGTATGTAATTTGCCTCAAAACAGCAATGTGTCAACAATGTGCCCCAAAACAACTTGCTTTCAGACCAATTCAATTCAATTCACCTTTATTTGTATAGCGCTTTTACAATGTAGATTGTGCCAAAGCAGCTTCACATTGAAGGTTATAGTAAATTGAGACAGTGTCTGTCCAGTTTTTAGTGTTAGATTTCAGTTCAGTTCAGTGTGGTTTAATATTCACTAGTGAGAGTCCAAACACTGAAGAGCAAATCCATCGATGCGCAGCTCTACAAGTCCCGAACCATACAAGCCAGGGGCGACAGCGGCGAGGAAAACTTCACCAGACCAGCACACCCCTGAGCAAATAAATGGGTGCAAATGCATTTGCTATATCAACAACATTATGCTGGACATGAAAATGATAACTCTGTCAGGTTGAAACTTAGTATAAACTCTTGCATTTTGGTGGATGGAATTTACGGCCCTGCACATCTTTTTTTTTAATTTTTTTTTATTATTATTATTATTTTTATTATTATTATTATTATTTATTTATTTTAAATTCCCAACATGTTAGCACTTAGTATATCTCAAAATTTAAACTTTTTTTCTCTGAATTATGACTTAATAACTTGCATTTGTGTCCTTCTTCTGTTAACCTTCTAACAATTTTGAGTTTACTTCTCCCAATTCTGTTTTTTTTTTTTCTTTAAACTGTGATAGATTTTTATTCTTTATTTATTTACTTTAATTCTAACTTATTTGACATTTTGGTGAGTTTTGATCTTTTTTTTAACCAAAATTCAGAATTGCAACTTTTTGTTTCTTATGATTGCTTTTGTTTTACTTTCCTACTGACAAATATATATATATATTCAAAGATGATTCCCTGAATTTTCTACATGTTTTTTTCAAGTTAAGTGGTTGTAAACAGTTCATTTGAGTTGAATTTAAACAAACAACTTAGGTTGAGCATGACTAAATTTTATTTGTTTGTTTAAATTCAACAGATAAATTGTTTGCAACAATTTTGCAGACATCATTTTTATCATTGCACATCTGACCTTTATCCACCAGAATATAAAACTTACATCTTGTAATTCTAACAAATTATTCTGAATTGAGACTGTTGTTACAATTGTTTATTTATTGGCTCTCTCACAAGTTTTTGCAAAAGTTTAATTTCTTTATAGTAGGATTAAGCCACAATGGGGTTTACGCACTCTGTCTTTTAATTTCAGTCTGCCTGCCCCATGCCTTCCGGTTAATTGTCATCACATACAAAATCGCTGTGTTTAAGATCTGAATTCTTTAATAAATCAGCTTCTCTGCCTTGCTGAGATATGATATAAAATGGGTATGAGACCAAACAAGAAGCACTGGATTAAATTATATTTTTCCACACCATGTCTTTAAAATGTGGAAATTAATTTTACCCCATTATTTTAAATGGAATTTCTGCTCTATCCTGCCGCTAATGACAATACCTGTGTTTAAACGGTCTTTCATCTCTTTTTACGCTTGAACAACCAAATGGATGCTTAAGTCTTTTTAACTGAATGTTCTGTAGTTACATTACAACATCAATGCTGTAAAAGGAACCCTATTAAATTTAAAAATATTCACATTAAACTTTTACTGGAAGTTTATCATTGACTGAAAAACACTAGCTGTTCATATAGTCTGTTTGCATGTGTGTGCGTGTCTGTGTATTCCAAGACGAAATTCTTTATAAACTGTAAAAAATAAAAATAAAAAAATGCATATGGTGCAAAATGATTTTTACTTTGAAGCAATATTTTATAGCATATTTTATAGGATCTCTTGAAAGCATTGTGGCAGGAAATAATATCGTAAACAGTTTTTCAACAATTCATTCTTTTCTGCACTGTTCTTGCTATTGCAGTATAAATTAAGTGTTTCATCAGCTTGCAGTGTACATAAAGAAATCAGGGCTGGGGGGAAAGTGATACTAACAAGGCTTTAAGTCAACAGCTTTTAGCCTAAACAAAATTAACTCAGTGACAGAGATGTAACAGTCTGCTGCAGGCACAGACAAAACAAACATCTAGAGAGCCAGTACTACTGTTTTATAAATAACTGAACTCATTCATACCGGATATACTTCTAAATAATTCGGATGCACTTTAAAAGATAGAAACTGATAGCGGAGCAGTGGTCAAATGACTGGAATATTTAACTTGCATTTTAAGTAAATTGCAAAACTTCATATCTCTAGAATCTTTATGATTTGAATGTAAAGACATTGTTGTTTAAAAAATGTATGTCACACAGATACATATTTTTATGGAGATGACAGAATGAAGAGTGTGTTAAAAGGTCTGAAAATTACGCAGATGCTTACAGGTTTTCTTTTTGTGTCCTGCACAAATGAAGGCTTGAAGCACCCGACTGCCCTACAAAGTCACATGAAAGTTGCAGGAAAAAAAATCATTGAAGAATTTGTTCATTTATTTACACTTGGAAAAGAAATCTGTTAAATACAGTGTTACTGTTAATGCAGTGGTGGTAGAAAAGATTAAAACACAAGCACTTTCATTTCCTAAAAAAGGTATGATTGAGTTATTTCCTTTGTGTTAGTAGGAAATATCAATTTACATTTTACAAACATTATTTGTCAATTAGTTATGATAATGCTGTTAAACATTTGTATGCACAAGAAGTCTGACTGCAGCCAGTGCTTCACATACACTGCAAATTCATGTTCAGTTTACTTAAAAAAAAAAAAATAATAATAATTTGGAAACCGATTGCCTTATTTTTGCAATATAAACCTACAGGGAAATATGAAGTTAGGGTAATTATTGCCTTAAAGTAGGAAACCTAAAACTTCCAAAGTAAACAAATTGGTAAAAATCAAGTTAGTTTAATACAAATTATAGTTAACATACTCTTGAATATTTAGTAACCTTACTTAGAGATTTATAGTAAGATTACTTTATTAACTCTACTTAACTAATACTGTTATACCATGTTCAGTGAACATCTAAAATGCTAGTAGCCTCAACATTCCAACGTTTTAAGTAATGTCAACTAAAGAAACTATGTGCAATCGGTTTCCTTTTTTTTTTCAATTAAACTGAACACAATATATGTAGTTCAACTAACAAGTAATGATATTATGCAGGTCTTAAATGTAAAAATTTAATTTTACAAAAAGAGCAGAGTATCACAATGCACTTGTAAAAAATACAGTTTTGTCACAACCCATTCTAAAGTGCACAAAAGTATATATATATAATAGAAGCATGTACTGTACAACCCTGAAATACAAGTTTTCTAAAATGTTTGAAAATCCATAAAAAAATTACTGTAAAATACTTTATACTTTAAAAATACTTTATACTCTAGAATACTTTTAAAAATGTATGTAATTAAACATGCCATTGCGCCAGCACCTTTAAACATGCTAGCATATAAACACTCACAGAGGAAAAGCTAATTTTTGAAAGTCTAGAATTTGGTTTGAGATTTTACCTCCCAAGTGAAAGCAACACTTTGTAATTAAACATAAAACACAGCGGATATAGGCACTTGCAAAAAAACAAAAAAAAACAGACTTGGCTTCCCTTTCAGCGAAAGCAAGACACGTTGAACTAATTAAAATGCAATGCTCATAGTCTTTGGGTAGTCCAAATTCTGTGCTAAATCAAAGCAAAAAAGGAGACATACTGCGTGTGGCAAAGTAGGGACATCGTTCATAACCACTTTTCCTTCCAGTATAAAGGCCCACACTGCATCCACATTGAGGTCCTTTAGACATTTGACAGGCATGTCTTCACACAAGACAGTCAGCAGGCCAACATCTACTGCACTCAAGTCAGATCTACATCCACATCCTATGAGTGGAGAAAGAAAAAGAAGAGTAAAGTTTGACATTCTAAATTACACTAATATAGCATGTAGTGCAGGAGACCAAAAGCATTGGTGAAAAATTACAATTCCTTGTGCTTTGGTAACACTGTAGTATTGTCACGGTCACACAAGGAAGGAAAAGAGGGTTAACTCTTTAAGGGTATTTATTGCGCAATGCTACAATAGCATAGAGATGGAGCAGGTAAGTGGTGTTGCAGAAGGAGAGTGATCTCGCACAGTTCAGAGTGGTATGTTTCACACCTCAGACAAAACACCAATCCAAGTTCAGTCACTTCCCTTAAGTAGGTTTGTTTGCATCCACAGGAGAATAAGGACAACTATGGAAAAGCAAAGGAGAAATAGGGAGAGCCGAAGAGGAGAACCAATTGACTGGAGGGCGAGGCGGTTCCGGGTCTGTGGATGGAGGAGAAAGAGGATCAGAACACGGTTTGAGCAACACGTGAAAGGTGGATGCAATTCTGTAGTAAGAGGGTAGATTGAGGCGGTAGGTGACAGGGTTGAGTTGTAAGTGCACAGTGAATGTCCCATGTAGCAGGGCAGATCGGGGCGGATGTCCTTGGTGGAGAGCCATACCTTATCTCCGGGATGGTAAACGGGAATAGGTAGTCTGTGACGATTGTCTGCGTCAGTGTACCTCCGTACTGCCTGCTGAAGATGTACATGTCTTGAGTCCCACACCCTCTCGCTCTCTCGGAACCAGTTATCTACAGCGGGCACTTTAGAGGCTTCACCGGTCCATGGAAATATGGATGGTTGGTAACCTGGAACATATTGAAAAGGGGTTACGCCGGTAAAAAAATTCGGAAAAACTCCCGTCAGATCCTGGAGATGAATTGTGGCCCCCTATCTGATACTATGTCTTCGGGAAGCCCATAGACTCAGAAGACATGGGAGAAGAGTGCTTCGGCTGTTGAAAGCCTTTTCAGAACATATATGCCTATATATATGCCAGAAACATATATGTCCATGTATGTCAGAAACATGCATG
>CAIGQQ010031933.1:3561080-3574491 GCA_903798035.1 Danio albolineatus
TGATTTTTAACAGCTGGTAAGTTGAGCTAAAATACAGTTATATAAATATATATATTTTTTTTTTTGTATCAATTTCCTATTTGTGTTTTTGTCATATTGTTTTTTTTTGTTGTTGTTGTTGGTTGTCATGTGTCTGTTTATATTTCATTAATTGTGATTTTTAACAGCTGGTAAGTTGAGCTAAAATACAGTTATATAAATATATATATTTTTTTTTTTGTATCAATTTCCTATTTGTGTTTTTGTCATATTGTTTTTTTTTGTTGTTGTTGTTGGTTGTCATGTGTCTGTTTATATTTCATTAATTGTGATTTTTAACAGCTGGTAAGTTGAGCTAAAATACAGTTATATAAATGTGCACAAAAAAATAAATAAATAAATAAAATCATGAAAGCAAATATGGATTGCACCTTTCAAAGGGCTGCACATTTATAATGACACTTCATCATATCCTCCGTAAGATCAGTGAAAACGAGATTGTCCCTGGATCTGGTATATTCCATCGAGAGCCATATCAAACAATTTACGTTATATCTGTACCATCTCGAAATTTCAGTAAAGATGGCAACTCAATGGAAAACATCATCCATACATGAGCGTTTAGATAAATTATAATGAACGGTTCATGCATGACAATAGGAGTCCCGCAGTCTGCGCCAGGCTCACGGTAAGCTGTTTAACTGTGCTAATGTGACACTCCCACACACACACACACACGCACACACACACAAGAGCATTTTACTCTTTAACACTGACTTCATCCTTCTTTCCACTCCTGGGTTTCACTCTTTCTGCTGCGCCTTGTTGAATGATCGCATAGATCAGATTGCACAAACCCGCTCCAAGCTTTTCCGAGTATATTACTTTCATTCTTTTTGGTACTTCTTCCTCTCTGGGCTGTCCGAAGGCATGTGCATTAAAAGAGTATTGGTGACAGCTTTTAGTGGTGAGGTTCATTTAACACTGGAGGATTTTAAATCATGCCACAGAGTTTATGCAGTCTCAGTTCCAGCCATTAGACACCTTCCCTTTTGTCCCTCATTTCTCATCTGTCCTCAGTGTCTCTCGTCCACTCTTCCCTGAGGTTTTCCCAAACGTTATGATCCATTTCCTCACAGTTCTCCTTCGGAACTTCGCTGACTGTGGAACACCCTCAGGGCCAGTTAGACTGAGAGATCTTGATAGATAGAGCTTACAGATCACCAAGATCTTCCTGCAGCAGCGGATCACTGATTGGCTGAAATTGAAAATTAAGGACTGACTCTGTTTCAGTTTATTGCATATAAAATTATTTTTGCTTCTAGTACAAACTACTTATTTGAAATAAGCTGAAATAATACAATTCTTGAGATTTTTTTCACAACATAATTGTTTTATGTTCAATACACTTTTTAAAATTTAAGTTAACTTAATCAGTTTGTGTTGGGACAACAAAATTTTTTAAAATTTTAAAATAAAAATCTTCATCCACATAACAACGCAAAAATGCACTGTGATGCATGTTAAGGGCACACCAAACCAACAGGTGGCAATAATTACACCTTTATGCTGGATTCCTCCAAACGGGGAATTAAGTATTAGCACAAGTAAATTGTATATGAATCAATGCAACAGAGGTGGATTGTCATCCCACTGGTAAATGACATGAAATATGCAATGTGTTTGACATGAACGTTCAAATTTTGCCTCATTTGCGTCTTCCTCCTTTGGTGTGAATCCAGTCGTGTTGGACAATCAGAAAGGAGAAAACAGCATGCATGCTGATGCCATGAGGGAAAAACCCCCGTTTTAGTGTCCACAGGACTACACTGTACTCGAAGTTCTTTAAAATTTTCACCCTGGCCAGAGTTTGCAGAAAGTTTCTGAATCAGTCACCTGACACTGAACTTTCGTGTGGACAGGGCCTGAATTTGAGTCTGAATTTGAACTGAATATGAATGACAGGGTGTTGTAATTGGAATTAGCCCTATAAAAAAATACACACTGTTCAATAAAACCAACGTAACGGTGTCATAGTTGTTTTTACCTACACTGACATGTTTTTATCAGCATCAGTCCTGCATAACTAACAATTTTAAGGATTTTAACATTTTTTTTTGTTTGCTTGTTAACTTAACACAACTGTTGTTTAAAATTAAATCTAATTCTATTTAAATTTATACCAACACACCCACATAACTGCATTGAAATCATTTTCATTATTTTGGCTTGCAGTGCTCAAATCATTTTAAAAATGTGCCAAAATATTTTTAAAAAATTGTACATTTAAAACGTCGGCAAGCAAAGAATGTATGGCATGTTGCTAAGTGTAACCAAAGTCCCTTTATGGGCAAGTAATTTGAATGCGTTCCAGGAGCATTCAGTTTAAACAGAGAAACATCAAATTCTCCAAAACCCTTTACCAGACGTATGGTTGCATTTCATATTTGGAATCACCAATAAAATTATTGACCAACTCTCTAAGTTTCATTTCTAAACATTCGAAACAAAAAGTATACATTTTTTCAGGATGCCAAGCTAATGCGCATGCACATTCGAAGGACATAAGATCACAGCACCAACCTCCTTTGTGGCTGATTTTGTAGTAATTCCCCAGAATCTTGTAGTTCTGAAATAATTCTCGACTTGATCTTGACAGCAGATCTCCTCCTAAAATAACAGCGACCTCTTTGTTTACAAGTTTGTGGGTGTTAGAGTACTTGCTTACTTTTTTTAATGATGTGCATTTGACAGGACTTACTGTACCTCACATTCATTGCATACAATTACAAAATCAGAGAACATTTGTTGTCAAGTGTAGTTGGTTTGCATAAAAGTAGATGTTTCAAGCTTTATGTGGGCATATTACTCATGTCTGTGAAAATATTAGTGCATGTGCCGACCCCAGAGGGTTCATAACAACTTCAGAGACTCTCGGCAAAACACACGTTTGGCCTGAGCACTCCCCTGGAGAGTTGTTGGTCTATAGCGATTGAGGATAGACTCTTTTACTCGAATACAGGAATTTATTTGTCATATTGCCTGTTAAGCTTTTCCCCATTTAAACAGTACGATTGACATGTCTTATGTAGTATTTAGTCATTGATGAAAGTGAAATATTGTGGTTTCAAAGGGGAGACTTTTGCTCTGGAGGTCCTGAATATAACTTTACTAACAACATGCAGTGATGTTTGAAAAATAGTGCACAAAAATGTGCCATTGTTACTAATCCCTATTGCTCCTTACACATATGATTTTATTAAGATGTCGTCTTTCATCAGCAGAAGAACAAAGAACTCTTTGTGTTTTCTGCATACATTTATAATAGCTGATGACAGTAACCAGCCAGAAACCATCTGCCGCTTTTACCTGACAACAGGTGCATGATGTCAGGCTTTGGTTAATGTAGAGGCATATACTGCAGATATAATGTCAGTAGCAAATAAATTGTAGCTCACTTGCCAAGGAGAGCAGTCTTGCCTCAAATAAATATGAATTAGGAAGCTGAAATAAGGTTAAATAATGAATATTTTAGAGCACAGTTCATGTAAGGGGATGCTTCACATTTTTGGTCTTTAAACTCTGAATGCTGGCACTGTGCCTTGCTCTAACTGTGACTTTTACAACTAGAACAAGTTGGATTTTTTTACTTGTTAATCGATGTTAAGCAACAACTATGTTTGGGCATTAATTAAATTTTTCTATTGTGACCCAAGGGGATGTGATGATTTATTATGCTGCAAAGTTTACATGATGATCAATTCAGTTTATTCTGAATCTGTGTAAAATATAAAATATAAGACCTGAGGATGTAGCCTAAGAGTTTAGCCTACATGTACAAGTATAAATAAATAAATTATTCTGAAGTTTGCCAAGAAAGAGAAATTGTCTTTGTGGGGAAGAAAGGAATGAGACAAATTGTTTATTTTACAATAATTGAAGGTAACACTTTATTTCGATGGTCCATTTGAGTATTAGTAGACTGTGTACTAAATATCTGTTGATACTGACATTCAACAGACATTAAACTGACTATAAGAAACTTTGCAAGTACAAGTCAACTTACACTAACCCCAACCCTAACCCCAAACAGTTTACTTATAATCTAATGAGAATTAGTTGCAATGTAACTAAAATTCAACAAACGGACCATCAAAATCAAGTGTGACCTAATTGAAATGTTATGTGATTTATGATGCAGATTCAGCATTAGTAACTTGTTCTGATCGGATCAACGGAATCAGTGAATTAACTGGAGACTTGCTCTGAATGACTAAGGATTGTCTGAATTGCTAAAATGTTTACTGGAGACTCTGACCAGATCATTTGAAACATTACATTACTAACTGGAGACTCGCTTTGACTGGTCTCAACCATGTATTGTTAACTTTAGAAACAGTGAACTGTTCACTGGGAACTCAATAAGGTTAAATAATGAATGTTTTAGAGGGGAGTTCATGTAAGGGTATGACGTGTGAGCGTCACATTTTGGCTTTTCTAAATCTTAGCACTGCATAACAAACTTGAAATGACCATTCTGACCCACCCGCAGGGGATTTGATGAATGTTGATGTTGCAGAACATCACAACTGGTTCAGTGTGATCTGAAACTGTGCAATGAAACTTTAACTTGCATGTACAAGTATAAATTAATTATTCTGAAAGACAAATTGGGTTGATAGGGACGGAAGGAATCAGACTTAAGTTGTTTTCTACAATAATTAAAATTTTATGTGATTTATGATGCAGATTCAGTATTAGTAACTTGTCATTAACTGGAGATTTGGTCGGACTGACTGGATTGTCTAATTGCTAAAATGTTTACTGAATCAATGGTTGTTAACTTTAGAAACAGTTAATTGTTAACTGGAAACTCAAATAAAGTTAAATAGTAAAAGTTTTAGATGAGAGTTCATGTAAGGGCATGATGTTTGAGCTTCCCATTTTGGCTTATGAAACTTCTAAATCCTGGCACTGTGCATTACTAACTGGAATTGAACTCCATTCTGACCCACCTGCAGGGGATTTGATGATTTGTGATGTTGCAAGAGTTCTTCTAACAACTGGTTCAGTTTGGTCTGAAACTGTGCAACGAAACTTAGGGATGTAGCCCTCTGAGATAAATATTTCTGAGCGCATTATTGTACAAATGCACAATGTAAATGAATGATTTTGAAGTTGTTAGACTCTGAAGAAAGAGAAATTGGTTTTGAGAGAACAGGATGGAATCAGATGATGCAGATTTTTTGAGTTTAGCATTAGTAACTTGTTCATTCCAGATCATTTGAATCAGGTTAACTTGATATTCGCTCTGACTGGTCTGAATCATTGAATCATTAACTGGAGACTCACTCTGACCAGATCATTTAAACCATTACAATGTTAACCGGAGACTTGCTCTTACTAGATTGTCTGAATCAGTGAATCATTAATTGGTGACTCACTCAGACCAGATCATTTGAATCATAAACTTGTTAACTGGAGATTTTCTTTAAATGGATCATCTAAATCATAACTTGTTAGAAACATAATTAGTGACTTGTTTACTGGAAACTAAAATACGGTTGAATTCATTCATTCTTTTTCTTTTTGGCTTCGCCTTTAATAATCAGTGGTCGACACAGCTGAATGATCCGCCAACTTATCCCGCAAATGTTTTATGCAGTGGATGCCCTCCCACCTGTAACCCTTACCTGGGAGACACTCTCATTAACAGACATACACTATGGACAATTTAGCTCACCTAATTCACCAATAGCGAATATCTTTGGACTTGTGGGGGAAAACAGAGCACCCAGAGGAAACCCACACAAACATGGGTAGAACATGCAAACACACAGAAATGCCAACTAACCCAGCCGAGGCTCGAAGCAGCGACCTTCTTGCTGTGAGGCAGCAGCTCTACACACTGCGCCACTGTGCTGCCCATAGGGTTAAATGTATAAATGTTTTATAGCAGAGTTCATATAAGGGCATGATGAGCTTTACATTTTGGCTTTTAAAACTTCTAAACCCTGGCACTCTGCAATACTAACTGGAATTGAACTCAGTCCATTCTGACCCACCTGCAGGGGATATGATGATGTGTGATGCTGCAAAAGTTCACATCACAACTGGTTCAGTTTGGTCTGAAACTTTGCAATGAAACTTGAGGATGTAGCCCAAGAATATCATGGTACTTTATAGCCTACATTTTATACTCTTAAGAAAGAAAAGAGACGTTTGGTTGAGGGGGAAGGAGGGCAGACACCCTTAAATTGTTATCTACAACCTTTACATTTTTATGTGAGTGTTTATGAGCCAGATTTTCTGTGATGTGCCTGAAATAAAAAAGATAAAAGGAAGTTTTTGTCATCTCCCATATATTTGTCTAAACTTTGTTCTCTCTTGCATAGTCCTTCTAGTGTTTTTTTATCCGCATAAACAAAAACTTAAACAAAACGCATAGTAAAGCCAGATAATTTTAATAATAATAATAATATTAATAATAATTTATATAGTGCTTTTCTATATAAGGGGGAGCGCAGTCCATGCGTGAGGGTTGGCAACCGAGATGTCTATTTGTTTTTTAAGAAAAACAATTAAAGTGTGATATTATATTTATTTTAAACTTAAAATAAAATACAACAAAAAAACTATACATTTCAAAACTTGACAGTGGGCCAGTTTCATAGTCTCAAGCACTATTACTACTAGTACATTGATATTAGTATACTTACTAAATAAAATATTTATACTTAATCTTTACTTAAATATACTTATAAAAATTTGTACATGTGCTGAATTTTATTTCTGTATTACTTTAAAGTCCTGTTTGTTGTCATTTTCACTTTTTTGAATGTCTGTGTGAATTTTGTATTGTAATTTTTATGCAATATTATTCCATGAAAGTCAGTCCAGTACATACATATGCAGACATACAAAGGTAATCAGACTGTTTTGCATTAGGCCTCATCTTTGTGTGGTTTCATCTGAGAAGTGTAAGGGGTGTAGTAAACAAAACGTGAAGTCAAACGTTAGGTTTAACAGACCAAGAACATTTTCACAGTATTTCCTACAGCCTCATAGTTTTTATTCTAGACAGAGTTTTGGGCTTTGTCTTTTAGGCATTTTTACATATTTGATGCAATACATTTTTTCTTTAAACTTCACATGAGGGTTATTAATTTTGTCTTCAGTAGTATTTCCCTTTGTACCTTCTAATGACCTCTGAAATTACTATAGAAATGGACCACTTGCTTAATAAAATGGCAAATTATAGGGACATTTCTAGCAAAACAAACAAACAAACATTTGTCATGACCTGTCTATATGTCACTCTAAAGCAGGAGTCACCAACCCTGTTCCTGGAGAGCTACCTTCCTGCAGAATTCAGCCCCAACCCTGATCAAACACACCTGAACCAATTAACAGGACTTGAAGCAACACTTGAAAATGACAGACAGGTGTGTTTGGTCAGGGTTGCAACTGAAATCTGCAGGAAGGTAGCTCTCCAGGAACAGGGTTGGTGACCCCTGCTCTAAAGCATCTTGCTATAGTTACTTAATTTATAATATAGCCAAATTTGATTTCTTGAACGCTTTCTTGCTGTATAAGCTGTTTATTTGTTGATTCTTTTAATGTTTACCACTGTTGAACATACAGATATATATTTTTAATACAGTTCAACCTTATAAGTGATGAGCTGTTCATCTTTTGTGATTCTGGCCATCTTTTTGATATTTCAATTGCATCCACTCCCACATTAAAAAATACTATAGTAACTTATAGGAATACTATAATGTTTTTGAACCATATGCATATTATAAAAACAGCCTATTTAAATTATATATGGTATCACAGCAACTATAAACATAACCAAATACTGAAAAAAACATGTTCAAAAACACTTTAATATTTACTATAAGTTCTAATATTTCTTGAGGTCATTCATCCGCGATCTCCGCCACTGGTGACGTTTCCAGGCGGCAAAACAGCGAGATTCGGGAAGTGTCCGACTTCTGATGTATTTTTTGAGCCCTCTTCTTACTGCAGCGGCCTGCTGCCGTCTACATTGCAGTGAAGGCGAGGCGCACCTAAAACGAGCCTTTTCTGTTTTCTGTAGGTTGACGCGACATCCTAGCCAGCCAGAATCCACATGTGTTACGTAACTTCAACATAATCATGATCAAATTTTCGTTGTTCGACGTAACCTTGTGCCGGACGTGGTTATGTTATGACATGTTATGACAGGTAATGGATAAAAAGTTTAGTTAAAAGTTAGCAATACAAATAATTTATTTAATATTCTATGGCCGGAAATGCTAAGGACATCAGTACAACTAATTACAACTGATGATGCAAAATTTCCATTCAAAACAACGTTGTTATTGCTGTCAGACGACATTCTGACATTCAGAGAGTGGCTGTGTGGGACTCGACCGTGCGCGATTCAGAGAGCAGAAATTTGTAAACGCGCGACCGTGTAGAGACAGAAAGACATGCCGTTGTGTAAATGGGTGGATGGCGGGGCGTTGGATGCTGGAGGGGTGCCGCGGACGAAAGTGAGGAGAGTTGGGGACTCGGGGAGTCACGGAAAAAAGTGACAGTGAACAGCGGACAGGGGAGGAGGGAGGTTGAGGAGGGGGATAGGTAAAATGAGGAGCCGGATCAGATTTCAGAGATGCCGGATTCGGATCAGGCTTGTTTCGGCACAAATTAAGCCCTGCATAGGCTATTTAGCTTGTTTATTAAAAGAAGTTGTGATCTGGCACTATTTAGAAAAAAACATTAACTTGACTTTAAAGGAGGGGGGGCGGGGAAAGCCGCTGGGAGGGCGGGGTGCCCCCCTAATACTATGGTGGGGAAAACACTGCAATGGAGCTGGGGGATCTCCTCTTCCACCACCACCATTGTGCAGTATCCACCTGGATGACACGACGGCAGCCATATTGCGCCAGACCGTACACCAGCTGATTGGTGGAGAGGAGACAGAGTGATGAAGCCGATCATGATATGGAGATAATTTGGAGGCCATGATGGACAGAGGCCAGTGGGCAGAGGGTGGCCCAGGATGCCGGGGTTAAACCCCTACTCTTTTTTTGAAGAACATCCTGGGATTTTTAACGACCACAGCAAGTCAGGACCTCAGTTTAACATCTCATCCGAAAGACAGCGCTCACTGAGCAGTATAGAGTCCCTTTCACTATACTAGGGCGTTAGGACCCACAGAAACCGCAGGTTAAGCGCCCCACCACTTCTGACAGCAACCTAGCTTTCCCATGTGGTCTCCCATCCAGGTACTGACCAGGCGCAGCCATGCTTAGCTTCAGTGGGCGACGATGTGAGAGTTGCAGAGAGCTAGCTGCCATTGTTTTGATATTATCTGGACCAATTCCGGAAAATCTAAGAATTCAGAAAGCCTGGATTTGAAGAATATTGTGTCCCTGGCCTTCACTGAGCTCAAGTAATAGTTTAGCGTAAAGAAATTTTGAATGAACTTGAATGGTGATGTCCTAAATAATAATGTCAAATAACAACATTTCTCTAAATGGATAGATCTCTTTTGCAACGAAACTCTTCATAAATATATGTGTGTGTGTGTGTGTGTGTGCGTGTGCGTGTGCGTGTGTGGGTGTGTGTGTATGTGCGTTCATATGTGCGAGTGTGTATGTGTGTGTTTTCACTCTTGTTCAGGTCTTGTCTTGGGGGTGGCTTTGTGACCTTGGGAAATTTGAGCATCTCTTGGTGCTGCGTACGGAGAATTGAAAATGTCAGAGTCATTCTCTCTCCACCTTGATAAGCCTCTATTAAAAATTGTTCCTGGAATCACCAGCAAGCAGAAAAAAGGCAGCCTGGAGATTGAAGGAGACTGCACAAGTGAAGGCCCTGAGAGTGTAAGTAGCAATTTCCCTGTCAGTGCTGTGCCAGAGTTATTTGATTTTGAGGCCAACAATACAGGATTCATGTATACAGATTGACTTGATGTTCTTGAGTCGAGCTGAAGGTTACCTGCAAAGCGTTTGTCTGATTTACACAGCTCTCCAGGCCACAGTCCGGGACCCTGCTGTCCATATGTCTGGGTGTGCTTGGAGAGAAAGGGAACAGAATAAAGACACAGAGCCTTATTAGCATTGCTCTCAGGGCTGGCAGGTGTTTGGTGCAGATGGGCCTGTGAACAGAATCTTCCTCTTCCACAGCCATTCGCTCCTGACTAAACCTGTCCAGGGGCCTCCTGACCTCTGACTGCACACTGTGAGTCCCTTTCTTCATTTAAATGTACAGGGGGCTTTGTGTCGGGCACGGTGTGAACTTCAATGGGTTTATAGTCTGTGATAAATGTCAGATGGTGTGAGTGACGTCTCGGGGGGGTGTGTGTGTGTGTGTTAATTTCCATTATGGTCTTTTTTCCATTATGCTGATTTTAATTTTTTTCCCTAGTGTTTCTGCACTAATTGAACAAAAAAAAAATGAAAAAAGAAAAGAAACAAAGACGAGCATCACATGAGCTTCACATGTTAAAATTGCATTTGTTGTGGAATATACATGAAATTTTATATGTAAAAAAACACATGAAAATACAAAACCATGTTTCATGTGTGTTTTACAATTTACAATTGATTTATGATTTTGATATGTGAAGTGTTTTTTTTCGGTAACACTTTATTTTGAAGGTTCAGTTGAGTATGAGTAGACTGTCTGCTTTATATTTGTTGATACAGACATTCAACGGACATTTAACTGACTCTAAGAAACTTTGCAGGTTTCCCCACCCAACCCCAACCTAACAGTTTACTTATAATCTAATGAGAATTAGTTGGCTTGTAGATGCAATGTAACTTAAATTCAACAAACGCACCATCAAAATAAAGTGTGACCTTTTTTCATTTTCCTTTTTTTTCTGAATGTGTGTGTGTGTGTGTGTATGTCAGTGTGTGAATTCAACATTGACGATCAGGGGGGCCAACTTTTTCTTTATTTTGTGTAATACATGCACTGTAAAAAAAATCCGTAATTTTATGGTTTATTTACAGCAGCTAGGGTGCCGATTAAAAAAAAAAAAGTAAAATAACAGCCGTTAAATTACAGAAATTTACCGTTATAAAATAACGCAAAAACAACCAATTTTAAGTATATGTTTGCTAATAGTGTTTATAGCAGCGTAGGACACATATATGACTGTCAACAGCTCAAAAAAATGTGTTTTGGTGTTTCATGACTGATAAATGGGGGTTAAGTCCCCCCAAACACCACTTTAATTTACATCCTGCTATGTGTGTGCATGTGTATGTTTGTTTATTTAAAAAGAAATGTGAATTCAAAAGTGTTGCACTACAATATTACATGCATACAATTTTCTTGGTACAATAACTATAATCTCGTTCAAAGAAACTACCTTTCTTTCTCTAAAACAGCTTTTATTTATTAATTTTACAGTGGAATCATTCAGTGTGATTTTCGAACCGAAGAGAATCCTCTTGTTCCTGAATGAAAGAATGCTATAGTGCGTCTCAGAGGATGTGGCAATCTACAGTTCAAAACAGAATATTGTGGAATGACGTTGTATTTTCTGAAATGCAGTGGAGTAAAATGAAATTACGCTTTGACATGTAGTAAAGCGAACACTTCCCAAAATGAAAAATGCTCAGGCAAATACTTTTCAATGTACAAATTCTAAAAAAAAATCTAAGTTTTATATATAACAAGTCTACCATCATAATGGTTCATGTAATGCTCCAAAAAGGCTACAAATGATTAAACTTCTACAGTGCAATTTACTATATATCCACAGATGAAATGAATGCAGTGCATCAAACCTCTGAAAGCTGGATCGTCTTATTACTTCTGTTGATTAAATGAACCTGTGAAATTCTTCCACGTCAACTCTCCCGATGTGTTTCAAAAAGTAAGCTGTTCTCTGTAGTGCAAGTGATATTTTCTAGCTTTACAGATGTGTCTTCAACAAGTAAACATTTGCTCTGCTTCTTTATTGTGTATTCTTTTACGGTTAATATCCAGAATGCTGTTTATTTCCCATTGTGCCCTCGCTGACATTGCTCAGCCTGATGAAGATGTTACTTCACTAATCTGCTTCTCCTTCAATATGGACTGTTCACAGAGAGGAGGCTAAATGCCAGCCAGGCCCTAAAGGGTATCCTCTGTTTAACAGAGACGGTCTGGACTGCAGAATAAATCATGGCCATAATTACCACATCAGCATACTGCAAATTAGCAGCTGCCATTTGTTAACTGCCCCGCCAACAATGCAACCCCTGCACTCATGTTAGCGTTTGGCTTTTCTGGTTTGCTCCAGAGCCTCTGGTTGGTACTCCCACACAGTGTTGGGAGTAATGCATTACAAATAACACAAGTTACCTAATAATTTTAATTTTTTTGAAGTAACAAGTAAAGTAACGCATTACAAAATTAAGTAATAACATTTGAGTTATTTTTAAAACATGTAATAAGTTACTTTTTATATGAATTAATACGCTTTTTTTTTTAAAGTTGACTGAATTGAAATTAGTGTAATTATGTTGAATCACACTCAGTGAGAAAACGAGCTCCCTGCAGGAACAGACAAAAAACAAGATGGCAGATCCTTACATTTCTGTGAGGGAAGTATTCTCATTATTTTGAACACATGGAAGAAAAGAGGATTATGTCAATATTCACCTTTATTTGTATAGCGCTTTTACAATGTAGATTGTGTCAAAGCAGCTTCACATAGAAGGTTATAGTAAATTGAAAATGTCAGTCAGTTATTAATGTTTGAATTCAGTTCTGTTCAGTGTTGTTGAACATTCACTACTTAGAGTTCAAACACAGAAGAGTAATTCATCGATACGCAGCTCTAGCTGCAGTCTAGGCGTCGGAGGTTGGAGAACTCGAGGCTCGTCTGTCCTTGGAGGGTCACAGGAATCCGTCTCTTGCTTGCTACTCCGCCAAGCAGCTGCTCAGGATACAGCAAGGTCTAGGATTATCGAGCCCTGGAATCGTCTCGTCGTGGGTCTTGGATCGCATCTGTGGCGCTGCATAGTCTCTGGGGGCCTTGGGATGGGTATCCCCAGGTTGAAATAGAGAACAAAGAGAATAATTAGCGTAGCTGCAGTTCATAGTGTATATAAAGGAGATGCGTGGAGCACATTCATGCATCATACCGCTAAGTGATGTATTGAGTGTATGCTTTACTAAAAAGATAGGTCTTTAATCTAGTTTTGAACTGTGAGAGTGTGTCTGAGCCTCGGACATTATCAGGAAGGCTATTCCAGAGTTTAGGAGCCATAAATGAGAAGGCTCGACCTCCGTTACTTGACTTTGCTATTCTGGGTACTACCAGAAGCCCTGAGTTTTGAGGTCTTAGAGAGCGGGTTAGATTGTAGCGAGACAGAAGGTTGGTTAGATAAACAGGAGCTAGATTATTTAATGCTTTATATGTAAGAAGTAATATTTT